>JAUMHH010209970.1:0-49442 GCA_032359455.1 Chlamys rubida | reverse complement strand
GGCAACAGAGGTCAAAATCTGGGACTGAAACCAAAATTAATAGTCCCCACTGGGGTTCCCCCAGGGGTGACTAAAAAGTGACCCTACGAGGAGTTGTTTAAAGCAGTATCACTAGCACTCGAGTGTTACTGATGCCTCCCAATCAACATTAACTGTGATTTACACACAAAGATCAAGGTTTAGAAGGCCTTACACCTCCCCACATTTCATGGGATGTAATCAAGGCTCCACTGTTCTTCCTCCCTTGCTGCCAACACATTGGTTTGTCATTGATTTCTACCCAAACCATGCTGGCCCCTACACTGTCAGGTCCTCGCTCAATAACGTCCTGTCACGCCCGACAACAGATAATGAAAATCTAGGGAGGGGCAGACCCAATTAAGCTAGTAATCAGGAAACATTTCCATTTTACTATGCTGCATTCTGTGCAGGAAACTTACAAAAAACTGTCAGAAACAAATGGAAACTACTGCCTCATGGAATGCCTCCAAATGAGACAAGTTTATACACAACCACTACCATAGATCACAAAACACCACGACACAAGGTTGATAAGTGGCTACTTAACCAAAACTAACCTACAACTATATACAACACCAATCTTTCCAGCAGGAATTTTTTATTGTCACCTAAAAATAAGGCTGCTAGACAGGAAGGGGAAACACCAGTATAATCTTATAACAGCATGCACTTTTGGCGTGATTTGCGACATTATTATACGGTGGCATTATTCAAGAACAAGATGCATTGCTTGCTGAGAAAAATTCCACTGCATAATGTATATTTGGCATGATACTACTACATGGCCACATTTTTCAACATACCCTATGCTCTATCAGGCTAGACGCCATGAATTATGTCACTATATATAATACGAAGCAGGAAACAGCTGATGTTAATGTGAAGGTGAAGGAAATGTCAGCCATTTATTTATAATAATTAATTATTCTTTAATCACAGAAGGAAGAAGATTTACTTACAGTGACGAAGGTAAGATATTTGTATGATGGTTAAGCCCTAGTTTCATTCATACTGTCGAGACTCGTCATAAATCTAACAGGTAATATTACACTGTCTTACAAAAATAACTATCCTGTATTACTTAGCGTATATCATGCTGTTCCGTTGAATCATATTACCTCAATGTCACACACATTAGAAAAGTGCTTCAGATAACCTTTTCTCTTACCCTGGACAGGTGTATCCAATGGTATATACCAATATCCAATGGTAGAACAGGGTAAGAGAAAAAGAATCATTCACCCCCTTGTGGGTAAGATAGGGGAATCTCAACCCTCGGGGAATCAAAGCCTCGTGTTTGGCAACTTAAGAATCTTCCCCCTCGGGTTGAGATTCTCCTATCTCACCCCCAAGAGGGTGAAAGATTCTATTAGTGTCTGCTGAATATGCATAACCTTCTTCTGTCAAAGAGAGGCACTGGACTATGCCTATATTTTCTGTGCAAAAGTTAGTTTGTCTCTTAAATTTGTGGCACATTCTCTTTACCGGGGGGGGGGGGGGGGGGAGAAAAAAATCAAGAAATGATGATATCAGCGGAGTACACTTTCTTGGATAGATTGTATCATCTGTCATTTCAATCTAATCCAATAGGACACGCTAGAGTTGTCATGTTTGAACATAATTATAGACCCGTCTTTCACCTATGGCCTTCATTTCATGAAGGTCTCCTTATAAAACCCATTACGGGTATACATCAGATATCACCTGTAGCCGTTACACACCTAGAGCTTTCCACACCATGTGTGTTCACCTGTAAAACGTGGCACTATGTCGGACATTAGCCTGGAAAATGCAGCCCAATACATTGCATGCTCAGGTAGACAGAACTTTGGGTTTTTTGTTAATGAAGGACATTGATTTCAGTAATTAACTCAAGTGGTGATAACGTCACAAATTCAATAACCAATTCATATAAACGATTATCAATGGGTTTCACTTGTGCACAAAACCGCCCATTTAAGACAACCATCTATCCAAAGGACCACCCCTTAATACACCAACCGTGGCAGGATGTGGACCATGTATCCACATATACTGTCACATATAGTCCAAAGAAGGAAGGCCACCATTGATGTAGAGGAACAAGGTCAGCTACCTACACTAACCATAGAAGGCCAACATTTTCAGGGAACAATCGACTCCTAC
Organism: Chlamys rubida; assembly: GCA_032359455.1. Taxonomy (NCBI): domain Eukaryota; kingdom Metazoa; phylum Mollusca; class Bivalvia; order Pectinida; family Pectinidae; genus Chlamys; species Chlamys rubida. The sequence goes on along the minus strand of JAUMHH010209970.1, from coordinate 47,276 downwards.
CTACGGCAACCAGGAAGGAATCTACCATGGCAAGAACATGCAAGTAGATCTAAGGAATAAATTGTGAAGAACATTTAGAGAATGACCTCACTGGGCAGTGCATGACTTTGGCTGTTCTTTTTTTAAATGTTAATACAATAACCGGAAGCCAGGTTCCATTCCTTTCAGAGTCTTAACCTTTATCTGGAATGTCAATAATTGTCTTTTCCTTAACTTTCCCATACATATGTTGACATAACAGCTCACACTACTTTGCCATATGATTGGCTGAGAGTGGTGGGTATCATGTGTGTTGGACGGTGGGTAGCTGTACTCTACAAGATCTACATTGGTCTACATCAGTGTAGTACATGTGGTCCTCCCATACACACACATGTTTGACATTGACCCCGCTAACAGTATCAATACACACCAAGAAATTGTTGACATTTTAGGAGGAAGCTATCCACATCTTCTCTTACAGCATACCTTTACTACATCCTATCTATAACCTACCATATTTACTTCTGCAGAACAAACTTCAATTTAGAACTTTCGTGGACTTAATTTTAACCCAACAAATGCTCTCTAATGATACTCCAGTTCTTGCGTACAACAGTCATCAATCATGATTATAATTATACATTATAACTGACATACTTTATTATTTATATGTAATTGTATATAAATTATGGACGATTTATTCAAGTTTCTAACCGAAACAAGTATATCAATTTTATGTGCGATTTGAGATGGGACAGTTGACACTTCCTTGGTCGGAGTGTTTGAATACATTTTATGATGTATCAGTGTATATATATCAAACTACACCACCATTTAAATGATGTACACCCTATTACAGTTCTCCTATTAGATTTACTGAGCTAATTTAGACTTAGTCATTGAAGAAGCAGACAGGTATCGACAATTAATGCTCTTATATTACTTGTTATCTTCAAGTTACGAACTCGTGGACAGTGATAAATCAACAGAGCGAAAATTAAATCAATAACAAAACCTGTAAATAATTCTTTTAAACAATACACTGATCAACTTTAAAAATAATTTGATGATGAATTGGACAATTTGTAATATTTCCTTTAATAAGTCACATTAATATTAATCACAAATTTTTAATGAGATTTTATTGTGATACAATATATTTCAAATTAAAACAGACAGATCAAATTGAAAATATGCAGATGCACTCGAGCCTGCATCGTTACCACGCAGTGAGTGTAAAGAACAGGGTAACTCAGTATAAATGGGACACTTGATTGACTGGTGCAGGTGTTGGCTCATTTTGCTGACGAAGAATAAATCTTGCAATTCTCAAATTATCATAATTAAATTCTAATCATGTCAAATGTGGTCAAAATGTCAACCTAAGAATTATACTATAATTCTGACAAAATGACAAGAATAAGCCCTTGAGTTTAAAAGTGTATGACTAATTTACTTAACCAGTGACGTTTTGACAGACTTTGCATAATGGGATGCCTAAACGACGTAGATTGTGGAGGTACGGATTGTCACGTAGGGATCACTTTGGGATCAGATTTGATACCAGATGCGATGACAGTAAAAAGAAACTGTCAACAACTTAACAAACAGGAGAAGTGAGAACTGGTGATACAGTACAACTGTTGCAGTCAGTCTCCCTAGATCCCGTACTTTATCATTGGGGAGGAATATCATTAACAGATAGTTCCTTGTACACTCACAGGCTTCAGGACAAAGATTGAAACAACTTGTCCAAAGCCAAAAGGGGCTGGTTTGAAAATTAAGAAAAAAATAACCATGTTCAATTAAGTCCTACATGTTTTGCAAAACCTGACTTAAATTGCCAAGACAGATTCTTTTAACCACATTGTTTGGAAAGCGACCATCCACATTTCTTTTATCTTTTGATAGACTGATCGTTCTCTTTGTCCCTTTTTTGACTGATTTTTCCTTGTAACTTCAACCATTTTGTCCACTTTTCATAATCTTTTTCTTTCCTGTTCACTTCATGATTTCTTTTTTTTTAACAATTATCTGTCCATTTTGGATAACTTCTACATAGCACATTTGTTTTTTGTCATGATCACTGGCTTTTGATCAGTTACCACTACTTGTTCAAAACATACAACTGACTCAGATTAATCCTTTACTTTCAGAACCTATCACAAAGAAATGTCCAAGATGTTGCTGTCACTTGCAATTGCTGAAGCAAAAGCTGTTATCTCGGAAATTGAATGATGACCTTTCTTGATTTATTGGATTTGTTTAACTCTAACATAAATCATCTGTTTAATATATTAGGCCACATATAGCCTTAACTAGTCCGATAATTAGACTTCAAAACCTACACTTTATTGGACTTTATGTAATGATTAAAACAGAGACAGTGTTATTTAAATGACACACCACACTAAGATAAAATCTCCATTGATAAAAACACTTCCCCCTACAGAAAATTTTCCCTGTAACAGAAAAGTGAATAGATTGGATACAGATGCCCTCTGAATTAGGAAGTGTTACAACACTTACGTTACCCAGCAGATAATTTTTATTAAAGCTACCAACTTTTATCCTACTTTAACTAGAGCACAGACAACAGCTTTCTGGTAATGTTTCTGACTTACTAGATTAACACTAATATCTAGCTATTTCTGTATAACACACTTGCCCCGACTTGTTCATTTTCCAAAAAATAAACTGCTGAGCTCTGGAGAGGAATTTCATACCCTGCTGTATATAGGCCTACATAATCAGTACGAGACCTACGCAAATAGCATACCTTTCTTATAGTGAATTTAATAGCTGGAAGACTTAGCCAATTAAAAGATCATCTATATAACCCCCACATTGTCAGATCAACGATTACCCTTTCATACCTGAAAAATATCTTTTCATACCCAGTATACACCACAAGCACTGTACATTTAATACAACGTTTACAATACACACGTAGTGTTTAACCTCAAAACGCTGTATGCCACAACACATAAAATGTACCTGTCTATGATATTTGGACATATAACTTATTAAATCACTTATTTTTGTTCATTCCATTTAAACAGGACAACTCCAGAGATTTACCAGTAATTATGGATTCCTATCAATTATATCTTTGTGTGTAATAAGGCAGTAACCGGAACCTCTCTTGTCATATTAATTTGTTTCATGAAAGCGTGGTATTGTGATCACGAATCAATGCTTTATTTGATGAGATCCAATATGTTTGTTAGCGGCCGATATGTTTTATCTGTGCATTGGTATTGAGGCTCGGCTCAGCAGGTCCGAACCAGCGGGAATATCAACCGCTAGATTTTATTATCTCTGTTTTAGTTCTGTGTTTCCATTATCTTGGAATGCATTATGCTATTTTACATATCTGACTGAACGCCACATAGAAATGTCAGAGAGGCAGTCTGTGTAGCATTTGAGAGGGAAAATACTCCAGTAGACGGGGGCAATGTCTGATCATATATGGTTCCAGAGGTGACGGAACGTGGGCTTGCATCTTGCAAGACAAAAACTCAATAATCGTATATAATTGTAATTAGCTTTATAAGCACTGAAGGAATGCATATGCATCTAGAGTCGTGATTAATTAGCCGTATACCCTTCTACATTGGGGGTAAAAAATCATGTATATTCCACTGCTACTTGACATGTGTCTGAAGGGTCTGGACCACGGAGAAGCTCGTGTCCAAATTAGCTGTTTGGTAAGGCCAACACTGTTGCATAGTGTGTACAAGTATGGCTATGTTGTTGTCTCGCCACGGTCGATGTCAACCTCATCTGTCCATACCAACTCCTTCGGAAGGAAGCATTACACCCAAATTTGGTCAATATCAATAAGGAAGCTGAGAAATCTTGTTATTCATCTGATGATCAGTGTGCCGAGTCCAGTTTGTGAAAATCCAGTCTGGACCTTACCCTGGTATCACAATGCCACTGAGGTCACTCAGCATACATATAAGGCATGTATATAAGGCAGAGTTCTCATGCATATTCGTAAATCTATCTTCCTGGTATTGATCCTATCTGTCCCCCCTTATCAGCAGGCATTGTCCGACCAGGAGAATACAATATGTCTGCCGGCACCATAACCATGGCAGTCGAATACCCTCCACAAATACAGGAAAATCTCCACTAATGCTTTTGGCTTATGGTCAAATCAAGGATGAGATTCAAAAAGGGCAGAAAACAAGTCGTAATTAGTTACTTACCCATCTGTAATATTTGATAATTATCTTCCTTCCTTTCCCTATCGCGTAAATGTCAAGGCTACTTACTACACGTGGGCTACAGACAGAATCTGGAATCTATTGAGGACAAATCATGTACAGATTGGCTTGTTTGCTTTCCTAACAAATACTTTTTTAAATGGAAGAAAAGAAAACAGGCGGCTGTCAAAGCATAGCAATGTTACATACAGATGTATACAGTCAACTTCAGAGCTTACATAAGTGCTGCAGCACCCAAAGCTGTTTGTGGTTGTGGCGCTGCCAGTATGTTTCCTCCAACACCTACTCACTACCAGATAGACGTCACGCTCAAGCAGCCAACTCCCCTACAGAATTCAGTGTGTACTAAATGGCATGCACTCTGGGAGTTATGTAGGAAACAGCTACTTCCAACAATAAAACGGCAATGAAATAACCCGCAGAACTTTACAAGACAATCAAAGTTAGTGTTTTGGTCGACATTAAATCAGTCCCACAACTAGTCCAACAGATGCATATATAATCAGGAATTATTGCTGTTCCTTTCAATGGTCTTCTCCTGTGATGTTGTGTGCAGGTGTTACTTTTGTTTGTCCGAAACTGTTCTTCGTGTTGATTTGATGGCTTAAACTGCCAGCGTTGGAGACAATAAAAATACGAGATGTTAACTTCTGTACCTGGAGCCTTATATGTACACCATTCCTTGATCGCTTGTCCATCATTTTATCTTTACATCTATGTGAGCTCAAGATAGACCCCTAGATCCAATTTTTATATTTTGATTATAGCATTTTTATGACTGCGTTTAGTAGAATTGTTTTTTAACATATAAGAACATTAGAATTCAGTTGAAGTATTTTCTAACAGTGAACTGCTTAACTTAATCAGTGAAATAAATGTTACATTGATAGTTAGGAACTTTAGCAGAGTCTGAACTGGAGCTCTAGTTGATATTCATATATTGAATTCATCAACAATCAGCTGATGAAGAAAAGGGTAAAATCCATGTTTGAATGGAATATTCAGATTGGAATATTTTCTTATTTTCCTGAACAAAATAGACAGCAAAACTCCCAAAAGACCAATCAGCAAAGAATTATTTTCTGAGAGTCGGACAGCATTATCAGCAATGCCAGAATTCTCCCATATAAACCCAAACACATCATGTCAGATATTCTAGACTCTCCGTCATACGAAACATTGCTATGATAGAAGCCAACACAGATAATTTCTGATTTGTGAGCAGGAATTCATTCACATACAGTAGAGGCACGGCTTTTATTCGCAGTTCATACCTTCTGGTATTTTTATGACAACAGTGACAATAAATTGTGTTTCTAATTTACTGTGGAAAGGTTAGTACACAATTGTAAGACATATTGGCTACACAATGAATGTATTTCATTTGATCTCTCCTGGGAGTATACAGGAACTGAAATATGCTGTAATTTCCTGGCGTACTGTTGTAGATCTGGTACAGCTTTGTACAGTCCATGTATCAATCATTTACTCCTGCACTGAAAATATGCATCAATCGCTCTCCTGCTGATGATGAGGTAAAGAACGGTGGAAACCACCAGGAAAAACGAGCTTTCAGAAATACTCGACAGACATCGCTGATTGAACAGACAGATATAGACAACATTGCCTTCCCGTCAAATGTTTGCTACCAGCACTTGTTTCAAATGAAGAAAAAATCAAGAAAACAAGAAATAATCTCGACCCCCAACCCAGTGTTACTGGCTATAAACATAGGCAGTATATCATCATTTCATTCTATGAATGCAAATTTGTTTTGTCTTGTGTTGAAGGCATGCTAATATTAATGTCAAGAAAAAACAAGTTAATTGCTTGTTAAAAACGACACTGATCATCAAGCTGTGCCTAAAATATAATGTTTTGTTCTGGCCAGGACTTGCCAACAGAGCTTGATGCAAGTGCGAGAAACACTGCCTTTGACATTTAGAGGGAAATTGACTGCAGTAATTGCACGGCCATGTTGCTCATGTTCCAATCACTAGAGGGATATAAAGACCGAGTGAGGCGTATGAGCACCACATTCCACACTCGTGTCTATAGTGGGAGTATCTAATTTAATTCAAAGATTTCATCTAAATTTTAGTAATTAAATGCAATCTCCAGTATATAAGGCATAACATCTAGAGCTCTGAAATGGATTTCTGTCACCATGTGTTGACAATTTTAAATGTCGCCATGTGTTGTCAATTTTACCATGTTGCATTTTTTATCATTAGTTCATGATAAAATTGAAGTTTATGAATTTCTCAGACAGTACTGATACTTTACGCCTGATGTCTCTGACAAATAGGATATATTACGGATTACATAAAGAAATGTTTCGGTGTATTGATGCAGGCCCACAGTCTATACATTACGACGACGATATAAAACAGATTATATTAAGAAATCTTTCAGTATATTTACTTGCTACACGCCCACAGTCTATATATTACGACGACGATATAAAACAGATTATATTAAGAAATCTTTCAGTATATTTACTTGCTACACGCCCAGTCTACATATTACGAAGAATGTAAAATCAATACCTATCATCAGGGAAACAGTTCATACACAAACTAATATATCTGGTTTATGCAATATTGATTTTTGGTGAAAACATATCAGTTTATGATATACAGGTCCAAGTTTATTTAAACTGTGGGATTAATCTCGCATCAGGAATGTGCTGTATGTAACTTGTGAAACTAGCTATAGAAACATCGAAGTGTGTTCTAAGTGTAGATATTCCTATGATTATAGTGTGACCACTGTATAACAGAGACAAGTCTGTAGCTGGTGGAGCCATCAAAAACAAGGAGACCAAGCTTGTAATTCTAAATCCTGGTGAGACTATATATATATACCTAACCTATAAGTAGGATGGCTCTCGGAAATAAAGAAACTAAACTGAAACCTAGAAAACCAAGCATGGAGTCCACCCTCTGATTCTGGTGCAACCAATCAGTGTAGAACATGGAAACCAAGCTTTCATGTAATTCCCCCCAAGCTAATAGGGTAACCAATTCTGAAACATTGAAACAAAACTTTGAATTCCCCCAAAGCTGGTAGGGTAACCAATTCTGAAACATTGAAACAAAACTTTGAATTCCCCCAAAGCTGGAAGGGGTAATCAATTTTGGAACAGGGAGACCAAGTTTGGAAATCCTTTCATTCTTGTGTGACCATTGAATCTCTGAAAGAGATATCAAGCTTTGAATTCCCCAGTTGGTATGGCTAGTTATGCATTGTGAATTACAATGTTGTAATATTCTGTCCGAAATGTTTGAAAAAACTGTCACATACAAACAACAAGGTATCGTATCTAACAAGAAAGCAACCATTCTCCCTCAAACAAAAGTAGCAAACCCAATTTACAAAGGATATGGCAAGATCAAACAGAGCTCTGATGCTAGGAGTAGTTAGATATCCAACACCTGACCCTACCCAAATGTTTGTCATAAACTGACACAAGAAATCCTTCCCTTTGCTGGTTCCCCACGGACGGTTTTCTCTTTCTAGTCAAGAGTTGTGTTAGAAAGTGTCTGACAAGACTTTCCCCTTCAGGAATCAGACATATTCATCAGCATTACTGCTGCTAGTGTTTACTCAATAGGATGTCTGGAACTAGCCACCTGTTGGACCTCACTCTACCTAATGGTGTAATAATGGGCCATACCTCCTCAAGGAATACTAGTTAGACCAATCAAATGCCACAGCCAATTTAATCTTTATTCCCAGTACAGACTTGGACATCTTGTAGTCACTAACGAATGGCCAACCGTACAGACTTGGGATGCCTTATATATCTAGTGACCAATGGTCAATGAAGATAAAAGATTAGACACTGTGAGAACTACACACTTCTCATCAGCTCTAATTTAGATACAAGATTTATGACAGGAAAGAACATAACTGTCATTTCAAACTCTCATTCAAATAGAGAGATAATAATTTGTCAAGCTTTTAGACAAATCAAAATGGAAACAATGTGTCAAGATGCTTTAAGTATTCATGACTGACATCACTGTTGTAAAATTTTATTTGGATTGCAAATAGGACACCATCACTCTATATACCTATGAACTACAGCTAAGAATTCACGATTGTCTTCCTCACAGTTCAATAGTGGTCAGGCCCAAAATTTTAGTAATCTTGCAGGCTGATAACCTGTTACACAAGACAAGGTGTACCCCACCCAAATTGCATTTAATAACTTTGAATAGAACATGAAATGTCTACTCCTTTTTCACTAAAATTATACTCTGAAGTTGTGAAGTTTGAAGTTTTAGGATGTGGCATCATGGATGTGTATAATACATACACCTTTAGGATGGTGTACTATGGATTTGTATAAATGCATATACCTGTAGGATGGTGCACTGTGGATTTGTACAAATGCATACACCTTTAGAATGGTGCACTGTGGATTTGTATAAATGCATGCACCTTTAGGATGGTGCACCATGGATTTGTACAAATGCATACACCTTTAGGATGGTGCACTATGGATTGCTATAGGAAGGTGCACTATAAATGCATGTGTGTAACATAGATTTGTATACACATACCTTGAGGAGGATGCAGTAGCCACCCAATACAGCTATGTGGGGATTTAAAGGGATAACAGATGTGATGGAGGCTGAGGTACACGGTAAATGTGTCAGTGCACCAGAACCATGCATTGTAACATGCATCACTTGTCCAGGTGCACAAAACTGGGTCTCCATGTCAGATGTGGGATGTATACACCTCTGACTTTAACAGGTAATAACCTTGACAGTTGTCCAAACCCATCAGGGTATCAACACATGATGTCCCAATTTATCAGCATCACCTTGAACTAGTTATTCTACTGAAGGTGACAATACCATCATCTGAAGCAATTTGCCAGTAAAAATTAAGTCACATGATCATGGGAAAATTAAACTGTTTTCAAACTCCTGCACTTTGGCTATGGAGATATTTCCCTAATATTTAAAGACCAATTACCCAAGAATTAGACACACAAATTAATGAACAGTAATGAAAGCTTTTAGATTTTGTCACAAGGAGAGTCTAGATTGATCCGCAGCACTGTTTGTAACCCTTGCTGGTATAGTGACATTTCAGCCCAACCTTTCCGAGAGCAGAAATTAGTGTTAGATCACTCCATCAAATGCTACCTCAGGTCCTAGCGATGTCCTTTCAGGAATAATGCTTCCGATCAATGCTTCCGCATCGATCATGTCAAGGTTTCTGTACTTTGCAGAACAAGAGTTGAAACATGACGATGAATGGTCAATTAGACAGAATTTAGATGACAGTAATCATGGGTGAGAATGTGCTGTGGAGCAGAGCAGTACTCTCTGGACTGCAGTGCCAGCCATTTGTCACAGGTAACTGTCGGGTCAACCTGCCAGTGAAAGGGCTATCCCCTTCCCCTGATGTAGGAGAGGTACAGCTTCACCTCCAGTGTGGATCCATGTATCATTCTCATCAAAGGTGATTGAAAGGTCTTTGAGCAGCAACCGGCCAAACAACCAATCAATAGAGGCCACCTAATGGGACCAGTAAAAACAGCTAAAACAGATTTAATAGACCAGCGTAGTCCTATGTGTACAGTAACTACAAGTTTACTTGTATACCCATGTTTTTAATCACCATGAAAATAAAAAGGCTGCTTTTCAATTCAAGAAAATTGTCCAGACTGAAATTGCATTGCATGAAGACATGAACATAATGGATGGCAAAGAAGAATCAAATTATTGGTAAACTCTTGATTTATTTTCTTTAAAATTACTAGTGTGAGCAGCTAACAATATTAGGGGTTTGTTTTAGCAAGATAAACAGAATGAAACATGTCACTTTGTTCTAAAGACACTGATGGGGCTGTATACCAACCACATCAAATCATAGTATCCAGTGATGTTGTCACTATCAGAACTGTAACACACAAAAGGTAGTTTATAATTTCTTAATTGGAAGACATTTTTTTATAATCTTATCACAAAATTCTTCATGATAATATAGATTGATACTCCTTATGAACAATTCAAGTTGAGAAATTGACAAGAGACAATGTTACTTAAACTTTCGTTAGATGTACCTCAGTATCTCAAAATGTTTAAGGGTGTTATTAGACTAAATAGCCCCTTTGAAATATCAAAAACATATAAACTGTTGACATTTACTTTAATTGGCCATGAAATAGTTGTTGCTCAATTAAATGTTGGATTTATATTTGTTACTGCATCATGATGTTACCATAATACTATAATATACCGAAGGTGGTTTTATCAAAACTACTTAAAATACGATAAAAATATTAAACTGTAGATGTTTTCTTTAATTGGCTGTGAAATAGTTGTGGCACAATTTAATGTTGCATATATTTTTGTTCCTGCATATTTCAAATAACTATCAGTTAAAATAATCAGAAAAGTTCGGTTTCAGTTTGAATTAAAATTCCTGTTTCATGTCCTGTTTCAAAAATAGCCTGACCTCATATAGAACAGTAAGTACATTTTAAACTCTTCTTTTCAAATTGAGTTATTGCAAATCTGTTCAAATGGAGTTTACACATGATAATCATCAGTATTTATATAGAAAACTTAAGTATTTTCCCATTTGATCGACATTTTGAGTTAAATTTAAAAAGACTCCCCGATGTCTCAGCAAAACCCTTATGTCCTGATTTCTTCATTAGACTTCTGGGATAGGAATAATAATGTAAAATTGTTAAAAGGAATGGCCAAGTCTTTCTACTTTCAAAACATGAAAGGGAAATCCTACTGGCAGGTGTGTCAGAAACCTGCTCAACAAAGCACTCTAGTGGACACAAAAAGGATTGCATGACATCAAATCCTCTGCCAACATGCAGTATTTTTTTCTTTCTATTTTAATCTCTAATTTTTCCTAATGATATTAAAGCCTGTCTATTTCTGTCTTTTCCATCTCCAACTGGCATGGATTCAATTTTGTCAGAAGTTGTGGAAAGAGATGGCGAGTCAACATGCAACAGATATTTACATAATCCGGGTATTTTTTTTATCACTACCAACATATAATCGCTTGGTAGTATTCAGTGCTTGGCATTATCAATTTGTCTCCAACACTTCTACTTCACACACTTGCTGGTCTAAACGATGTAAGCAGGGCACTCTCTGGGGACACACTAGGATACAGGGTTTTGTGCTGGTGTGATCCTCATTCAAATGACCAGAACAGACCACAAGTGTGTGTGTTCTAGTCAACAGTCCGTCTCCCCCTCCTCCTCATCGTTTTCTCTCCACCAACGCGGGCAGCAAATTTGGTATTGGTTTCCGATTCTATTTAATTTAATGGGTGATGATTGCTTTCTGATGGAGGCAGCAATTTATTGAACAGAATCAATATTAACAGTCACACTTTGCTGTCCCTACAGTGTCAGTCCCCTCCCATGGACAATATTGGGCCGTCACATAAAAACGCAAATGTGGCACATTTTCAGCATGGTATTGGAGCTTGCCAATTCTTCAATTCGTGCCCTTGTTCCCTTATACATTTATATGTACACAAGCCATTTCTCCCCATTATACAGCATTTCACCAAAAAATAATGAAGTGAAAGGACCGAGATTTTGACTGAGAAGACCTTACCAGGAGGACTATTCACCTGTAATTCTCAATACTGTACGCTTACAACTGAGGATTTGTCTGAAAGCTATTACATATTCACATCATGAAGTTTTGCTAACTGTGCAGGAGGATGATTTACCTGCTTATTCAAGCTTCTCTGAGAACGAGAAAACTCCCACCAAGGGACTTAACCTATATCCGAGAATAAACCATTCCTTAGGTATATAATAAGTTGCCAATAAGCCATAAACATTTATAAAAACAGACATTATGAGATCTATACAGTGTGGTTAAATAAACCAATGGGAAATCAAAATGATTGAATACAAGCTGAATAGTATAACTTCAATCCAGCAGACATTTTTCCAATAAGAAGATAACAAATGTTTTCAAACATTTTCAATGGCTCCACAAGCCATGCCCGCCGGGAGGGTCATCTGACTGTTTGCTTTATTACATGTCAATGATAGACTCTTGACGCAATGTTTAATTTGTGCACTGAACAGTATACGCATGAACACAAATTTCATTTAAATTCACGCACTTAAATGTCAAATATTAACATATGATTTAGGGGCTTCATTGAATGTAAACTTACAATTAATGCCAATAAGTTGCTTACATGTAAATTATGCTTGTCAGACAATTTGATCATTGTGCCAGTACAATGCCCCCAGTTTAAGCAGCCATTGATCTGACATCATCAGTGGTTTAGCTGATATCATTACAGAACAATAGGAAGTCCTTGTTTTTAGATTGAATTACGCATTTCACTGACAAAACACTTTTTTGGGCAATTAATTTTCTATATTGCAAGGCTGCATCTATAATAAAATTCTGATTGCATATTTATAACCTATTCTCATTATCAAGTCTTTGTAAGGGGCATGATTCAACCGTTCAAGTCTGGAGAGGAGGTACCAAAATATGATGACATATTTATTCTGCTATATTCAGGCTGACTCACCGTTTCGTCTATTTCTATTTATGTATATGTAAAGCACATTTCAATGATGTTTTACAAATATTTTTTTGTTAACTTGACTGCCAAGATTTATTTTCAAGATTTTGGTATTGGCAATAATGGGTATTTCATTGTCGCTAGAAAAGCATTTGAATAGCTAGCATTTAAATAGCGATTTGAATTTATAAATTCATTATACCCTACGAAAAAATAATTCTTTTCGAAAGAATCTTATTTATAGCACTATGTATGTGTTCTATAGGGAAATAGTGTAAAGGAAGATAGGGTAAATCACAACAACAGATCAGCAGCCAAGAGCAATGGTCCATATTTCCAATGAGATGTTCTTGCTGTTGTCATCACCGATTACTCTCAGGAGACAGAAACTGGAGATAGCTTAGCTAACCTCTGGCCACTAATCCATTTTGAGTAAGTATGGTGTACGTGCAGTCATCCAGGTGCCCCTTGTCAACCCTGCTCCACAATATCCAATGTCCATTTCTCTAATAAAATATGAGGTGTGAAAGTTCAGATGTTGATTTAGGACAAAGTCATTCAGGCCTGTGACATCAAGATTTGTGGCATCTTGTTTTCTGTCTGTTCCTAGTCAGGTATGGTTCATGGTCACGTGGACAGGTCAGAGGTCAACAAGATGTAACCCTGTCGCCAACTCCCACTCATTTCCATAACACATTGGCATAAACATCTTTCAAAAGCAGTCAGCCAAACCAAAAACAATTTGTTGTCTCCACGGGCGTGACAGAAAGCAAGATTTAATGTCAAAATCTACATATTTTAACACTGTTATTTCTCAATAACACTATTTTATCATAATTTGAAAGTATTTTTTTTAATAGGAACCTTGTTGAACCCCAGGAACAAGTTCATTGAAATGTTAACCTTTTCACAAGAATGCCACGTAAATAGAAAACAAATGTTCCTATGTATGAAATTAAGTTGACTATACCTCAAAATGGGTTTGCAATAAAATCAAACTAGCATCAAATTGTGGTAAAAGGTGTTGATGAGTAAGATTAAATGTCCATTGCTGAATGGGCCTGAGGAACTGTGTCCCATTGAGGACTGGATTACTGGGGATAAGCCTGTAGTCAGATAGAAACATATGGAATCTGTTCATAAGGAGCAATATATTATGTAAATGACAAGGTCCTGAGGTAAATATACTTCTGTACCAAGTCAAGAGTAAAATCTCCCATAGCTCCATACATGGGTACCAGGTACTGCTGTACGTATATATATACATTTCACTTCTTAGCCTGGGCATTCACCATAGGTTAATCTCCGACAAACCTCAAAGATTCAGTAATCCGTCATAAAAGTAGAAAACCAGTACATTTGTAATACGTAAAGGCGTCATTCAGATTCAGTGAAAAGCACAGATTAATTAGACATGTCAACGAAGGGTCACGACTCTACACAATACCAACTGGCTTGATAATCACAAAAGAAGTGGCTATAATGCCAGGCCTTTTTTTTTTAGCTGATCCTCTATGTAGGATGTGGTTAACCTAGGGTGTATAACCTGAACATTGTGTTGCTTAAAACACCTGGTATGTCAATGGCGTCTAGACTAATACTTAGGGGGTTTCTTAATGCATCTTTATGCCGACAAATACGAAGTAGGTCTTGCCAAGATTTGGTTAGGATCCCAGAACAGCGACACAAAACCTAATGTCAGCAAAAACACCATCTCAGCATACCAAATAAGTCAAATACAATAACTGTACAACCAAGAGAATTCACGTTGTATTAGAGAGCACTTTGAAGAAAGAAGTGAAATACCAGAACTAAACTCATTTCACTTAAAAACTGCCCTTTGCCTCTAGCGATTGCTCACCGTCCTTGACCACTATGTGACATATGTAAAACTTTCAATTGCGGGTCAAGGTTTAACATAACAAATTCCCTCATGTCCTTGATCCTGTCCCACGGTGCTGACCTTGCCCACGTCAAATGCTGAAGCAGCCAGAGTAGTGGTAAACAGTGACAATTCAAAAAGCGTTGTTGTTTATAGCCTTTCAGCCTCGGAAAAACACTTTTGATTACCTGCAATTACCTATCTTACATGAAATTTTCAAAAATCAAGCCCTTGATGAAGTTGAAATCTTAACTCATTCACCCCTGAAATTTCATAATGAACGATTCCAACCTTTGAATTGGAAGAGTTCAAATTTGTATCAGGGGTGAATGAGTTAAAAGAGATGTGAAAGCCTATTTTTAAATGGATGAAACTTCACTTACCCTCCCTGAGCATGCCCACTCGTAAACATTTCTGGAAACGACACGCCTGACATGCCTTCCTCCTTCTCTTTGTAATCTCACAGTCTCCATTTGCTGGGCAGGAATATTCTATGTTACCTGGAAAATACAAACAAGCACAACATCAGGTAGATGACACAACAATAAACATAGTAACAATATCACAAAAAAAATCAAACATCAAAAGGGTTAATTGAGCTTGTTTCCACAGCCTACACAAATGCCAACTTTTCCCATGAAGTACATGTATAACCACTTCCATCAGAATGTACCTTTGCTTTTGCATTGACTTATTGCAGTGCAATGAAATAATTGTATTACAAAGGGAATATGTATTTCTTTCGATAGCTTTCGGTTTAACCATCAGCTATTCATATTTTAATTGCATAAAAACACAATAAAATATATATCCTTCATTTATTTGAAAAAATCAATACCTATTGAATTTTCCTTACAGGAAGACTCCAATGCTTTCAAAGACCTTTGTATTTTATTCTATTGGATTCAGTGTATGACAACAGAAGCGTGTGAGTACGATGAGTGGCATACACCGATAGAATGTAATATGCTATATATCTATGATGTGCATCAGCCATTGTCTGACATTTAGTCTGAAACTTTATTCCCTCGAAGGGCTTTCACAATATCCAAATAAAAACAATCAAAACAAATACGATACACAATTCTAGTATGTACAGAAGTAAAATTTTGTTTAATTGTGTTTTCATGTTGATCAATTTCAATAGGGCTTATCCCAAGCATTCCACTCACGAATACAATATGCAATTTGTTGTCTGATATATAGATAAATCAATATAGGTTTGGGTACTGTACCATTATAGCCTGGATCATTGTTGCTGTATGCAGAGTTAGGCCTATTTACAACCTAAGGAGGCTCTGTTCTACCGTAAAACAAAACAAAAACCCAATCATAAAATCTCTAAAGACTCATCCTTCTACTCCAAACAGACAGAAAATTGTATAAAGCTTGTTTGACCCTTGAGCTAGAGGAAAGCAAACATGTCTGGGAAACTGTTGTGGTACACCAATGTAAAACAAGTTGTAGGACTACATAGGTCAGCTTCACTATAAAACATCAAAGCCAGTGTAATGATTCTATTTATATGCGACCAGATAGCTTATAAAAGATAACACTTTACTTTCACATCCATGACCGATCATCAATTGTACATTATTGGTATTTAATATGAGAACATACCCCCAACAATACCTACCATACAAATCACAATAACTGTGGGACAGCATTGAGTGAAGAGAAGCATTGTATTGCTCATCTCATAAAACAGCCGCCAGCTATACCATTTTATGGCAGTCGGTTTCGCTAACTGTCAATACACAGCCTAGTCTGTAATATCAGGCTATATAAGTACTCTTTTTATTCACACGTCCAAACATTACATTACTATTAAAGAGATTTTAATCTGCAACACAACTGAAATTAACTGGCATATCAGCTGATTTTCTATGCAAGATTTCAGCATTTTTGAGATGTTATCCAAAAATATGTGTAGACTTGAAAATAGGTATATATACAGCTTTATGTCCTTGTAGTTGTACATCACGTATGCGAGTGTCACCAGGTAAAACTACTTTGGAAAGTCAATAAACGTCTTGTTTTATAGTTCGTTCCCTCAACCCTTTTGAAGAAAATGCTAACCATAAAGCAATAAGAATTTGCAATTTCCTCAAAATCCACTCTTTACTGTGTACACTCAACATGATAGTATGGTAAGTAATCCTGCTATTCAAATCAAACAGGCAAGCTCAAGTGGAGGTTCAAGTGGCTAATAAGTAAACTCAACAAGGTATGTCCTTCACAGTGACACCTTGATGGAAGCCCTTACAACGGTACCATCACAGTACCTCTTCACACACAGTACCTCCTCACAAGGACAACGTCAATTAAGACATATTGTTCGATCAACACAAAACTGACACAACCAGATGGTGCGTATGTAATTTACTGAAAACCGAACAGTTTCAACTATGTAAATTTTAAACTGTTAAGAATGATGTGTAAATGCTAATGATGAACTCCTTGCACCTACTGTATATCAGAGGCCAGTGCACATCAGGGATAACATATGAGCACTGTTAAGGGTAATCCAACACAGATTGTTCCTTAGGAAAGCTGCATTACTGAAGTTAAGAAAATTTCCTTCAGCTTAGATTTTTCCTTAAATTCAATAACTCTTTTCTATCTATACATGAATTTAAGTAATTTCTTTAACTTAAAGAAATATTTGCGGAACTGAGGGCAATATTATATTTATCAATTGTAGTGGAAGAACACTGCTACCACACAGTAAAAGTTAACCCAAAAATCAAGCTCAGTAATGGTTTTTGTATCTGGAAGTCAGTATTAAAATGCTAACTTGTCATCACTACAGTAACCAGAAGCGAATGTTGACCTTGATCTGACATCACTAAATTTTGTTAGAGGCTAATGATGACCTTGACCTTTTATCACTGCAGTGGCCAGAGGCAAATTATGACCTTGACCTTCTATCACTACAGTGGCCAGAGGCAAAAAATTACCTTGGCCTGCTGTCTTTAATAATTACCAACCACCAGTCATTTTGCTCATATACTTTGTAATGCAATTTACAATTCATCAAATCCAATTTGTGGCTTGGTACCAATAAATATCAATATTCTTAGAACAAAATTGATAGAAAAATCAAACCAAACCATTTTTAAAAATTAAAAATAATCCAATGCTTCATATTTTATTATTAAGTGTTACACCTCACATTTACTACTAAAGCCTCAACTATTCCACACCACCTTTACAGTACTGACCCAGTGTGGATCCTGACAAGTAAACATGCAGAGATGTAAGGCTCATTTAAATGCTATTGTGCCTACTGTAACACAGCATGTGTGAACTTCTGTGAAGATTCAAAACCAACAATAGTGTTATGCATCAGAATTTGGCTTCTGATCACCAACACAAATCATGAGTCTCATGAATTTGCCTGTAATTGCAAAATAATGTGTCAACTCCAGCTTAGGTGTACTACAGAATCTTTAGTATGACTAGAAAACCTCCATTCAACAAAGAAATTGCACAGGAGCCAAGTCTAGCTAGCTGATCTGATATATATATATATTATTTTTTGAAGAACGATAATGAGAAAAGTTCAGTTAATGTGAAAATTGAGCTTAAAGTTCAATGACAAATAGAAATTGAAGGTTGTATTCAAGGGAAATAAGCACTGCAATGTGCTAATACTAGGTGTCATAACACCAACACTTTAATTCTTTCCTTGATGTCGTTTATACAAGGCATAGTCAAGGGGAATAACCTATGTAACTTGTGTACCACTAGGTGGTGTTATAATACACTTCAGTTCTTTGACCGACGGTCAATTATAATAGCATTCATATTCTGTTTAATTTGATGTAATATGTTAGCATATTCATTGATATGTTGATGGAATCAACTAGAAACATAGGCATTCATTCATACATACTAAATATCTTATTTATGTTGCTGCTATTGGCTATTCCTTCGTGACGTAGGTTTATACAGATAGTGTGTAGAAATCAACATATATCCTCATTGTAAAGCTTGTGTATGGGAAGTTAAATAAGTAACATGCAAATTGCTCTGAATATATATATTTTTAATGAGTTGAAATGCCCTCCATGTTTTTGTTAGTAAATGCCTTTAGCATTTCATTTGAGTATTCTTGAAATTTTTATATTTACAGTACAGCATTTCCCCCTTAATGTTTAATTGTTTCATATCAAATTTCTTACCTCTGTTGAATACTGATTTATGACAAGTCATTAAAATTCATGATTATCTTATAAGTTTTTTATACATATTCATAAAGACACGTTGGCAAGATTAACATTATATCTGAATAATTTTGTACAATTACCTCACGAATCCACATGTCCAGAAATTCTTACCCATTACTCATATTCATATGTAAAAACATTGGGAGTTTTGCATATGATTACAAAAGAACTCTCAGCAGCAGTGTATTTCTAAAGGTAAGAACTCTTTCAGCAACCTTGACCTTTGTGCTTGGAGCAGTATCAGTCTTTTCAACCAAAACACAGAAAGTGCCAGAAAGATGATAAATAACAAGGCCTAGTTAACAGTGTATAGCCACTTAATGGTCACTGTTATTGGCACCATTATCTACATGAATTCTCAACAAATACCAGACTCTAAACAGAATGCAACCTTAATTAACCCTTGCTGGAAACCTTCCTGTAATGACACCTACACATCAGGTAGATAGAGATCAGGAGCTAGGGGTGTCTACAGTTCTAATGGGAGACATGTTCTCTGTATAGCCAGTGTAGAGACTCCTTGACACCACAATTTACCTCCACTCAATGAGGTATTCTTGTACCCCTCTGAAAACAAATCTGTTGGTGTTAATTAGAGGTAAATAGTTGGCCATCTGTTGTTTTTTCCTCTGCATCGAGATGGAGGCAAGTCTGGGTCTGCTAGTTTGGGAAGGTGCCAATTATGACACCTTTTCCTGTATCTGCAATAGCCCAGGGTTTGTTCTGATGGAATTCACAGATTTCAGGAAAATTTGACCCTAAATTGGCACATGGAGGGAACATCAAGAGGTCGAAGGCTACAATAAGTTAGCACCTAGTGATGGAGGAGTTTTACAGTACATGATGTTGTAGTGCAGAAGCTGCTATTTCAGCCGTGAAATGATACAACCAATGCCTGAAAAACATGTTTAGAATTCTTGCATGTTGTTGTGAGCCAACCATTTCGCATTTCTGTAGGCTCAAACAGTATTTCAGATGGAGAATATTTTCATTATTTCTATAATGAAGTCCAATTATATAAAACCGTCAGCTCTTTGCATACTACTAGCATGCTATCTATTGAGTTAATCATCAGTTATTTAAGTTTGGCAAGTTCTTTCCTCTTATCTAGGAAACTCTAACCAACTGTATCCTCCAACAGAACCAGGTTGTACTTGATCTCCAACACATACCAAGGAGCCCCAAAAACGTAAACCAAGTAGCCCCCTCCCCATCCCCTCCAATCAATTAAACCAGGTTAACACCTCAAATAAGCCTAGGAACACCTTAAATACACACCAAGTAGCCCCCTCCCCATCCCCTCCAAATAAATAAACCATGTTAACACCTTAAATACACCAAGCAGCCCCTCCCCTCAACCCCTCCCCTCCAAATAATTAAACCATGTCAACATCTCAAATAAACCAAGAACACCTTAAGTACACACCAAGTAGCACCTTTAAGTACAAAATAGGTAGCACCCCAAAATTACACCAGATACCATCCAACATAGCCAATGGTATCTCCAGATAACAACAAATGACGCAGCATCTTAAATAGACCTTTAAAACATTAACCTGTTATCACACTCGGTAACAAACCAGGTAACTCCCTTAATAAAGTAGGTAGCACCTTCAAAACAAGAACCATGTCTCAACACCAGTGGAGAATACCCAATATATCAATTCTCTACTGTACAGGATCTGTCTATAATCTGGTGTAATAGAAATAGGGAGTATAAGTACAACCTGATGGACTAACTGCCCATGTAACACCACATCAACATGCAATGATGCCTATAGTAATCTAATGGCCTATTTCCGTGTGGAGGAAATGCATCACAACTCAACCGCAGTCCTGACATGACATGCACATTAATAGGACAGCCTAAGAAACACTGGGCCAACAGCAGACAGTGTCAGATGTATGCCAGTCTCTGTATTACTCGCTGTCACTGTAAACACTGTGCATTATCTCTTCAGCGTCAATGTGCAAGTGGTTTATCTTCATGCATCCTCCATGTGCATCATCCACACCCAATAACACTCCAGCTCTCACAACCTCCCCCACGAAAACACCACAGAACTTGGGGACTAAAATAACACGGCTCCAGTTAACATTTGGCATTTACCAATGCGTGGCTTGTTGTATAATATCCAACAAGCGTGTTCATTTAATAGGGGATGTCTTTAACCCTTGGAACAAATTCTGTTATGTGATGCCAACCTGCATTTAAAATAAGTGATATAACGCTGCCGATAAGTTTTGGGGATTGTTGGATTGCATTACCATGAAATGTCCTTTTTTGGGAAGGAACAATACTGGTTTCAATTAAGTCTCCCCGTCTCCTATTCTCCTTTTGATTTCTTTACTGTGTGTATGGGGAGATGAAAGCTGCGTGGTGTATCGTCCTGCCTCCCACAAGCTGATTAAAATATTAAGTACATTCCAATTTTCCTTGCTTCAACGTTACAGTATATTAAGGCTCTAAACCTGTCCATTACGATCGTAAACCTAGCATTCAATGATGATGAACTTTTCAACTCAAAACAGGAGGTAACTGAGTAAATGTAAAGGGATAAATTTATTGCACGTCATGTATCCTGTACCTACAGGAGCCTATTACCTGGTACAAATCTCTGGACGGATAAACAAAGTACCCTCAACCTTACATACTAACAAGTTAGCTTACCACACACAAGGTAATATTTTGTGGCTTTTTGATTAAATTTACAGGATCTTGAAATTTACCAAGGTTGGGCCTCAGATAATTTAAACTCTAGGATAGATAACATCATCGGGGAAAAAACATTGTGACGTCAACTTTAAGGATGTGAAATGATATCTGATGACACCGGTTTTAAGTACAGACAAAAGTATGGGACCAAAGCAAATGTTTCATTATCACTGTTAAATAGATCATGAAATATTTCTGAGATAACTCTGGAGTAAACTACCCTATGTTTATGCATCGTCACCCACAAGTAAACACACACCAGTAAACAGCTGTTTATGCTGACTGTGTGATGTCTGTGTGATGATGGGGTAAAAAGTACCCAATAAGCTTATATATCAGGTGTAACAGGAATAGCTATCTGGCACAGTTTCAGAACAATAAAAATACTCCCTTTAGTAGGCCTTTACTATGTCACATCACATATATTGGGTGCAAAGACTATATTCCTGTCAACTGGTGTTGTTAATTAACCCTGCCAAATGGCTTTTATCAAGCTTAAGGGTGCTTTGTACCGAGGGACACCGTACCTCCTCGGTGTATCAGACTGGCTTTCACTACAGATCTATGTGTACAAACACAATGAAGGTTTCCTAAGAATGCATATGTCCAAAAAACAAAGGCACCTCAAGTAAAAATATAGAATAACAAAGACATTGGTATTTCTTTTTACCGTTTGTTCTTTTTTTGATACAGCTGTAAACAAACTGACAATATTTTCAGCCTTCACCTCCAATTTGGCATATTGCCTCAAAGATACACAATAAACAGAATGTTACAATGTAACATTTAAATCTGCATTTCAAATCATGTTCAGAGATTTCCATTTAGGATGGAGTAAATAAAAAGAACAAACACTACATATTATACACTCTCTTTTGTCACATTATTCAGCTAGAACCAGCTTATGTTGTGTTATTTACATTGTAGATCCGTGTCTTACAGTCAATAAAACACTCCCTAGGTCCGTCTCAGTGCGGTTCTATGTTTTTATATGTATCGTCAACACAAATGTTAAATACAAGTATTAATACACACAGTGTGATACAACAAACTAGTTTCCTTTCTTTCCCCAGAGATTAGCTTTTATTTAACGTACAAAACCCTGTCCTATCTACAGGAGTCTGGCCAAGAATGAGAGCTCAGGAAACCAGCAGATGGCTAACTTCTTTCCGGTGGAGGTGATTTCCTGTGATGAACTATGACAAATGATACATGTTCACCGTGAAATATCATTGATTTCATGTCAGCCATAAAAGATTTAAGAAGTGTCACCAGAATCATAAATCTCCGTTAGGATGTCTAACTGAGTGGTCGTACAACTGACACACTGAATCGCCCAGGTAGCTGTTGATGGCTCTAGGTGACAGTTATACATCGGTATCAAACCATTTATCATAGGGAGCAAAAAACAATGACGGGTTTAAACCCGTCGGTAACACTTCGAGATGTACATGCTGATACTCATCCTCATCCTTTGTCATTGTAAAATCTGCGATGTAAAAAAAAAAAAAGTTCTATTAATCACTCGGGTGATTAATAGAACATGAATAAAAACTTACGAAAACTCTTCGCAAAATACCTTGGTAATATTCAAAACAATAAACTTAAAAATACTTCATGCATTTTATTCCCTATTTCCAACGTTACGACTCCCTGATTGACAAGATGGAATTTTGATACACAAAGCAGGTGTGTATCTCATGGTTATGCATACTTGTAAATAATTTGTTGATATAAAATAAACAACTGGCTTTTCACAGTACGTTTCATTGACAATCATCGTCTTTGATTTCATTTGGCACCTGATCTGCACTCCGGAGTGGGGGGAACATCAAAGTGTTTTTTGGTACATGTGTACTGCATGTTTACAGGGCACATGCTGTTGGATGGGTAAAGGAATCCCCCAGTTCCTCTTACATAAGACATGTACGCTTTGTAACAAAGAGCTGGTAGTTCTGGTGCTGTGTTGTTTTTTACTGCAGCCTGCTGCGTGAAATCTGGAGATTCTTTGAGAGCAAGATAACGAACTGTACAATACAGAGATGGTGATGCATTTGACAGACTTTCGTCATTGAATTGCATCATGAATGAAGGCTGCCAAACCTTGGCTTATCATTCTAATAGGAAGGTAAAAGAACAGTAAATTACAATCAAATCATTCTGTTCGTGATGGCAGATACAAAACACTGAATCTGCTTCTGTAGGCTGATTGCATAACACATTCACCCCTAAAATCACATTTGAACTCTTCTAATTCAAAGGTTGGAATAGTTCATTATGAAAGTTCAGGGGTGAATGACTTAATACCAGGTATGAGGCTGTTTAAGTGTACATCACAACCAATCTTGTTCACCAGAATTATGAGTTTGCATGCAGACCAAACTGTTGAAGCCTCCTTTCAAATGTTGCAGTATTCAAGCAAGGCATACCACAAAAACAGACAGACTTACATTAAATCTATTGGTATGTGACTAGAAATACAAGAATATTACAAAAGTAGGACACAAATAAGGTACTAAATGATTGCTCTCTTAATTCAATTACCAAGTTCAAAGTAAAAATCCATCACATTAAGCAAACTTGATTCCTTTTAGATTCATGAGTGTCTCCAGACTGTTGTTAAAGCTCGTTAATATGCCCTTAACGTGTTTGGTGGGAGGTTTTACAGCGCTTCTCCATTTATGTGGCAGATCAGCCTCTATTCTATGAGGGTGCCAGGGACTTGATGATGCCATAATCATCGTGCATTGAAGTCTCATGTCATTCACAATTACTGAAAAGCTACTGCATTACCCAGACTTGTCTCCTACATTTATGCTTCTTCTGGCATCAAACTCCTTTTATGTCAATTGTCTCCATTTCATATGCTGAAATGTAATTGAAATACTGTTATGACATTTTCAGCCATTAAGAAATCAGATTTATCGATAGGGCTTCCATTTGACGTGAAATCTGGTTTTTGAGATACTTCTCATATGGATCATGTTGCTGGTGGAATCTGATCACAACAGAACTGATGTAGCTGTAACCTTAGCACCACTTCACTGTTACAACAGAACTGATGTAGCTGTAATCTTAGCACCACTTCACTGTTACAACAGAACTGATGTAGCTGTAACCTTAGCACCACTTCACTGTTACAACAGAACTGATGTAGCTGTAACCTTAGCACCACATCACTGTTACAACAGTTGTTTCTGCGATCTGAATTCACCTGTAATCTGTAATCACAGTTAATTTCTACAAGTCCTATAATTCTGAACAGAATTGTAGAACAATAATCATAACATACTAACACAGTTATTTTTTCATTTGTCAGCAGCACTGCTCTGAATTATGGAATAAAACTTCAAACAGGATGCAATTTGATGCTACATCAGTTTCAATGTTGAAAAATTAAGTTTTTTATAAAGTTTGTACAGTATATCAAATTTACATCAAGATCGCCAGGCTTTGATGAATCTTGCAGAGTCGTCCCCATTTTGCAGTCACAGTTCTCCCCAACAATGCACATATCACTTCGACCTCCTCATGGGGGATACTAGTTGATAACAGCTTGCTAATTTACAACCTCTCGCTCTATTAATGAAAAACTATGAGCCTATCATTACAAAAGTTGTGTTAATGATTAGCATCAAGGATGTGTTAATACTTACTAATGTTTCTAGTATAAACGGCAATTATCCCAGAGGTACAGGGGAGGGCCATTTAACTAATTACACTTTATTATATAAAAGTTCAGACCTCCAAGACACCAAATAGCATCATGCACCTAATATGTATTACAAGCGTTTCCTGAAACAGGAAGCTGTTCCACAGTAGACCAGTTTTTCACAATAACATCTGTATGTGAGGAAATTCTCGTTGGAATTATTTATACACCTGCGCCACATTACACTGAGATATTACCTTCAGAGATAATCAAAAGGCTTAATATAAATACAAACCCTGTGAATTACCAATTCCAAAGAGAACAGACAGTAACAACCAAAATAACCTGCCAGTGTAGGTATTACCTATTGGACATGTTGAATAGCAACTAGTACCTAGTGGATCACCAGTAGAACCTTCAAATTAAGTCTAATTGTCACTCAAACACTACAAAAAACATTGAAAAGTGTTATATATTCTGACAGCGTTTAAAAAAATAACTAATAAAATCTGCATTATAGAAGCATGCTGCTTGTTGGTGTGGAGATAATGGTGTACAGAGGCAGGCCACCTTCAGTGTGTCCACGTGGTAAGAACACCAGTGTGACGTCAGTACCGCAGTAAATCAACATTAGCCTCCTTTTTATTGCAACTGTTGATGTTTACGTCTTTTATATGATGTACATATAGTATTTCCTACTTTTACAGGTAATCAAATACGTTAAAACTTCACCAGTTTAAATCAAACAAGAGGCTTTCAACAAATGCATTTTTACATGTTCTTCCAGAAGGGTAATTCAATGTCAAATATGTTTTCAATTGAACTGCCTTTATCATCTAATTATGGATACTGGTAATTCAAGTGCTTTTGCAGGCTTCATATTCTGTTGTTTTATTGCAAATAATCTCTTATACAAACTTGGTTTATGACCAGAAAATCCAAGGGAAGACAATTTAATGCAGAAAATGTGAAGGGAAGACAATTCGATATGGCTGTTATTTGATTTGACAGGTTTTAAAATATTTATATCAGCAATGATAAAAAAAAAAAAATAATGGCCATTCAACATGAAGAAAATCAATGTTCTTACATCTTTGAAACATCTAACAATTTGCAAGCAGACATGACCAGAATGACATATATATATATTTGACATTTTATTGAACATCATCAACAGCAGCAGTCTTTCGTTGCACTGTGGCATTAAAATGCCTTTTATGTACCAAAATAACATGTTAACAGACAGCAAACAAAATGGGTAGACAGTAATGAAGCTTTCAATATCCCGACAGCACACGTCATAGGCTTTGTCAGAAGGAATGATTGCCAGAACGTTGGTCACACAGGAAGCAGGTACTCTGTGAACATCCTCCACCCGGAGAAGGTGCAACTGGTGGTCCGTCACACTCCTAATTGTGCGGCGTTACAGAGGATGTGTCTGGCAAGGCCTTTTTACAGCTTACCATTAATTAATACCGATCACACACAACCACTTCTAACTAAAGAGTTTCACAAAGACATGTTTTTCCTGAGATTAATTTTTTGCCCCAGACATTTCCCTCCTTACCTTCCTCCCCTAAGAGACATTGTGCAGAAAAGTAATAGGTATGGTTCCCAAGCTTGTGTACACTATTTACCCATAGCTGTAATATTAGGATGAATGTGCTTTCGGTTTTGTTTATGTTGCGTTACACCATTGGTACCTGCTGAGACCTTCAGATACTTCAGTAATGGCAGCTACACCAAGACATGTGTCTGATCAAGTTAGGAAAAGTGTTCTCTCGAACACAAAACTTGGAACGATTTCAAGACTTTGTTCTAATGTTTAACTAATAGGCATGCCTACTGTATCCTATGCAAAGCGTAAACTGTCTGTGACAATGGGAATTTAGATAAGGCACGTACTGTCTTCATTCCTTAAACCAAATATTGGCAATGTTGTCACAAATGTGTCTTAAAATATGGCAGGATGAAATGCACAATGATATGGAACACAATCTTAAACTTTTTAACTCATTCACCCCTGAAATTTCATAATGAACTATTCCAACCTTTGTATTGGAAGAGTTTAAATGTGTCTTCAGGGGTGAATGAGTTAATGTTTGATGTTTGGTTAGGGTACCAATTCCATAACATGGTATTACCTAAATTGCTGTTATGTGCAAATCTGCATGTAACGAACATTCTGACATTTACTGTTACATTACTACATCCAATGGGGTAACCAATATTTCCGTGAAAGTAACAGTTCATCATATACCAGAGTGTAAGCCCCATGACAAGTTTGGCCTATTCTACACAGCCTCTACACAGCCAGTACATAAACTAAGCACCAACTCACTGCATTAAAGAACAGTTTCAAGACATTGTTATGAAGGCTATCATAAGTAGGCTTTCTTTTGGTATATACTCAATCAATTAGTTTCTCGTTGATAATTCACGGAAAAAGTGGGTCTTAGTGCACAAGTACTTGCTTTTTATTTAAGTGAACATCACAGAAATGCTTGTTCTATTGTTATAAATCAGTGTGGCAGAAAATTGCATTATTATTTTCATATTGCTTTACGTTTCGACATTTCAACAAGTCCAAAATTTCAGGTAAGAATCAACTAAAGGACATGATATACTAATAAGGTGTAGGTGTGAAAAGTTGTACCTGTGCTAAATTGAGCACGCTTAAAATTTAAACACATATCAATCACATTTAGCAAATGATCCGGGGCAGTAATGAGAAGTCAACGAACCAAAGAATTGGTAATTGTACAGGACTCGCTCAGATGTAATGACTACTACCCTGATAGTTTGGATTTTTATGTTTATCTTCAAATCTCATTACCTGTTGTGCGGCTAGCTCTAATAAGTCTAATGACCTCTCATATTTAAGCTTTCAAAGCAGTTTTCTGAGGCGGCCTTCAAAACCCTTTGTGTAAAACATGCAAGTTCAGTTAATCATAAAATATGAATCAGACACAAGTCTTTAAATTAATCTTTAGCAATGTATGTACGCTTGTCTGACGCAACTGTCTTAAACCACCGCCAGTAATCCGTTAATCTGTTCGGGTCATTGGGTCTCTGTACAGAGTACTGGGACTTACAAGTGGCGTGATACCACATATCTGTACTGAACTCTTAAGACAATTATTCTTTCAATTTTCCAAAATTTGTATAACTGGACCGGCCTTGACATGAAGCGGTACATATAGTTTGCCCCATTGTTTTCCTCTGCCAATTGTTACAAACAAAGGTGTAACTTTACAGGCTTTTAAACGATGACGAAGATCAGTAGTCCAGTGCTAACTTGTTACACACCGACCATTCATTGGAAACACTGGCTTTACATATTGGCATTTAAACGTCTAACATACTCATGAATATAATTTGCACCGTCAGTAATATTCAAGTATGCAGAACAGAAAAAATGATATAGGTATGGTATGACGTACATACGTTATGTCAATTGTATCTGTGGGTTCGTTGTACTTGCTTCACTGCTCCCTCAATGTTCTGCGCTCTAGAATGCACGTTTAGAGTATCAATTCGAAACTGCACCGTTCATGATAGTTTTTTAATAACTGTTACTGAGGAAAAAATATTTTTGGCTGATATTCTAATAACTGCTGCAAATATCTACATGGTTTCCCTGAATAAATCAATAAGTTAACCTTTTATCATCTCTCGTTGCAAAATTTTGCAAAAATTTACATATTACGTAATAAGGCGTTTACATTATAGTGTGTAGTATCCTAAGTATTTTTTTCCATACAGCAATTGAAATAGTTTCTATTAAAACCCTCAACCCTGGCAACCTCCATTATGTTTACTTTATATGTACATATGCATACCTCAGTAAGATTTATGTATATATACACATGGAAATCTGCTGCTGAGGCATTAAATATAAAAAAAAAAAAACTGGGTCAGGAGTAAGACTTGTCTGATCAAATTTCACAAATATTTACGTGCAGAGTAAGTTTGTAATATCACAGACACAAACAACTGTCAACAGCCAAGGAGTCTGAATACAAAATATGTCAGTGACATCATGGACAAGAACCAATGTAACAAACACAGAGTCTGATTACAATAAACAATCTAGACATTGGGGGTTTATTATGTCATTCACCCCTACAATTTTAAACTGGACTTGCCCAGTCTTTGATATGGTATGGTTCAAATATGACTTTAGGGATGAACGGCTTAAACAGGCCAACTTAAAATAATCCACTAGATGCATGCTTGATTCTCTGGTTACGTAAATATCCCTCCAGTTGCTGTCAGTATGTCAAGGATAAATGTGTAGGACAAAGTCACTGAATTCTTGGCTTATCTTTGCTTTCTTCCATGGCAGACTATAAAAAAACCAGCCATGATTAGTTGGCAAAAATACAATACCAAACACCAGGAACTCCCCTGATTACAACTTAACTACATTGGAATCCAACTGTTTCTTTGTGCAATAGTTTGATCCTCTGTTCAGCAGCAAGAGGACCATTTCCTACTATTCACATTGATCACTTATTCAATACACGTACCAGGTCGGGTAATGTAATGTTATAGATCTTTATCAATAATAATCACATGGATTTCATTACTCTACATCACAATTCAAAATTGAATAGAATTAAAAAGATAACACTCCATAGTAATTAGAGAATACATTTTCTAACATTTTAATAAGACCCAAGTTTTGTACATTCAATTTTACATTGAATGGAGTGAAGTAAATTTGATTCACACTCAGAAACAAAATATGCACATACACTTGACTTCTGCAAGAATTTTGTTGGAAAGATGAATGACAGTTTGATATTAAGCTGTTTGAAGAGTTGTTCAAATACATGAGTAATCCTATTTGCATGTTTAAATAAAACTGAAGGAGAAAAGAAAGACTTGACAGAATTGTCCAAGGGTAAAAAGTAATATGTATTAACAAGACTTAAGGTAAAGATACTGCTGTGTGGCGAAGTATGTATCCAGCACCCCAACCTCAATTACAAACTTGTTAA
Organism: Chlamys rubida; assembly: GCA_032359455.1. Classification (NCBI taxonomy): domain Eukaryota; kingdom Metazoa; phylum Mollusca; class Bivalvia; order Pectinida; family Pectinidae; genus Chlamys; species Chlamys rubida. Next base: position 17,012 of record JAUMHH010209970.1, on the reverse strand, counting down.
ATATCAGAAATGTCATCAGATGTTATCATGTCCAGAACGAAGACCAGAAACATCATAAGATATCTTAGTAATCTTCATTTTCTAATTTTTGTAAGTCATGTCACCAAACATCAGTGAAGATTGACTTTGCAAAACAAATATTTTAGTAATACATTTATCATCAGGACAAAACATGCATACTGTGTGTAATTTTATTCCTTGATGTGCATATTCAGAGGTTCATACTATGTCGAGTTACTAAAACTTGCAGCCCGTTTGTTCATAAAAAAAAACTTCTACTTGTATTACAGTCAGTTTTTAAATGTCATCCTTTATCCTTTCTGCTCCAATTATTTTATTGTTAGCTGTAGCCTATGTGAGACAAGCCATTAGACCGGTGTCCTGGCTGAACCTATACTGTCACCTTCATCATGCATGGTATGCACATGATCAAAGCAAAATCTGTCATCATTCAGCATCATCCAAATGTTTGCAGAATTATGTAACAATACTTTTTTACTTTCGTATTAGACTAGATAATAAATTGTTCTATCAAAGGTTGGAACAATGACCTAAATGCAATGTGAATAAACCTTGAAGCAGATTTGTAAAGAGTGTGCTTTGTTTGTCAGTCTATTCAAGGGCAAAGTAATCATCAAGATCAATCTTTATAATTTAACTTCAAAAAATTATAAAAAGAAACTTTCTAGTACAAAAATTATGTAATTTTTTCAATGGTACACTGATTTTGTCATTGACCAACCTGAGGCTGTGTTTCAAATTCACCGCATGTGCTCTAGTTTTGATCTTTTGGCTTATACATGTATCTTAATAGAGTGTACAATCAGAGGCTGTGTTTCAAATTCCCTGCATGTGCTCTAGTTTTAATCTTTCAGCCTTTATCTTAATAGAGTGTAAAAACAAGGACTTATTCAGATATGGTATCAAAATATGTAATATTCATTATCATCTGTAGGAGCATCAGTATAACTGATATATTTAACCACCTCTTACCACAATACCAACAATATGTACACATGTATACTACTCTACACTGTTCACTTATTCTATTGTCAATTATGAATTAGATATAAATATTTGATAAAAGCAATAAGCCTGATCATCGATCCTCCATACAGATGCAAACTCACACATTCCTAGAAGTAATGATATTACGTGTGTCTGAAATGGTCTTCTGGTGTAGTGGGAAATCTACATTAACTTCGTAGCATTTAAACCTCAACTCTGATCATTGAGAGTGACATACAAACAACCTCCTACACACCTAAATCAAAACTACATCAGGCTGGTTTATTATTGTTTTGAAAGTAATTTTGTAGGCGTGTTATTTCTTCCATTCTGTAATTCATAAATCTCTCGACTCATTCAGCATTTAGTTACTTTCTATTTTAAGAAAAAACACTTCTGCAGATCGTAAATTTACAGGATAAAATGGCTTGAACATCAAAGTAATGAGGAAATAGACTTTGTTGTTTTAAAGGATCCAGGGCATGAAAGTATGTTACAGACAAATTATTATGATAGTTTCCTACTTTATGGGATAATTTATATCCCCTATAGACAAGACCATCACTACAAAGAATGCCTACCCATCACTTGTAATTGCCCAATAATCAGAAAGGTTTGTTTCAAGGGACTTGTAAAGAAATCTCGTTGATGGAATCCATCTAACATCAATAAATCCTTTATGGTAAAAAGATCTAGCTGCCGGTTCTAAACTCTTAGCCAATCACTACAGCATCAAAATTCACTGTGTGTTTCTATTGGTCAATAAAAGACAAGTAACAAATTCCAGTGTGTCTTTCTATTTGTTAATAGCACATGCACCAAATAACTATGTGCCTTTTTATTGGTCAATAACACACATGCACCAAATAACAGGGTATTCTATTGGTCAATAACACACACATGCACCAAATAACAGGGTATTCTATTGGTCAATAGTCAATGAAGTTTGCCTTTCAGTTGGTCAATAAAGCATGACTGATACTGTAGGATGCCTTGATAAGTACATAGGACCCAAGATGTAGCTCCCTTCAGGAGACAAGACTCTGGCTGAGGAACTAGGAACCTACAACTAGTGCTAGGTTATTTAATAGTCTTACATCATGTGATAGACAGGTCTGGCCGAGTATTGAGGATAAATACAGGGTCATGGAATCAATCTGCATACTATTCTTCAAAGGGAGCCACCAGCCAGCACCAGACAGGCAGTGTATCACCTTTGTGATACTTCTTTGTTTATCAAAGAGACCTGTTATACATAGAGCCTGCTGTGCTCACAGGAGCTTGGTAAAAGACATTAAAAACCTGCTTGCTGACTGTTATTTTGCTTAAAACAGCTAATTCTACAATATCAATAGCTGAACACACCACAGGGAATACTTCAGTAATCAATAGCGTAGAATTATGCAAAGATGTTTCTTTCACTGGCAGTCCTATTTCAGAAATGACTCAAAAACAAATATAGAATAAAAGTCATTCATAAACTTTAATGCTCCTCATCACAGAACAAGTAGGCACCTAGGTACCAATGTGATGGGTAATACTACCATTTCTATGCTCTTCCCCTGAGGTACCAGCACTGATCACCAATTAAGGTGAACCGACAGTGGCGGAGAAATCTTTGCAACCTGAACTCTTGGGCAAAAAAAAAATACTATCAGCTCTCATAAGCCCAAAATGTCTGCAGTTTAGATATTATGTATGCTTTGGCTGGTTGGCATGAGGAAAGGAAAGCTGGGTATAAATAGGTGTCTGTATTGAAGTGTTGTTTGGTGTCCCCCTCCCTGTGTAGTTAGTTGTTGGGTCTGTATTGATGTTTGGGCTCCATCAGCCAACAGATACAGCCCAGCGGTATGTGTGTGGGTGGTGGTGATGGGCTGTGATGCTGATCACATCACCTATCACAGGAGTTCAGACTCCAGGCTCCACAGTCAGTGCTTCTAACACCAAAACACAGCCACACTAATGCAGTGGCCAGGTCAGTGCTAATGTTATTGTCCAAAGGGGGAGGGGGAGGACTGACTGACTACAGCCGGACTGAAATGCATTGTCCCTCACCCAATACACCACCACGACATTCCCCTTATCCAACACTACCATCCTACTACACCACTACCCACCAATGCTACTGTTCTTGTCCAAAGGGGGGAGGGGGTACAGCCAGACTGAAAAGCATTGTCCCTCACCCCATCCACCAGCACAACCATTCTCATATCAACACTGTCATCCTACCACACCACCACCCACCAATTCTACTATTCTTGTCCAAAAAGAAAAGATCACCAAAACGGCTGTACTTGTTTACCAAAACACAGCTATAGGGTTCTAAAACACAGCCAGGCAATGGACTCTTGGTATCTGTATCAGAGCCTGCTGTAATTATGTACTGCACTTAATTAGCCAGTACTACTTCCTCAAAACCAGACATACTCATTTGTCAGGGAAATACACTACACTTTTATTACACGTGATATATTCCTACCTGTACAATTTTCCCCTTAGGCCTACGCTCAATCTGAAGACCAGTGTGTCAGTCAGATTCACTCCAAATGTTATATTTCTCAGTGACAGTTATAATGGTGGAAATGACCTGCATGTGAAGTAGACACCGGTGAAATATAGAATATATGGAGCAAATGGTCCTATATATCATAGCCCATTTTAGTAAAGATCAAAGTTGTAAATATGCCAGGTCTCTGTGGTACAAAACTAAAGAATATAAATTAAAGAGACATGTCACGGGATGTCTTTTTTTGTAATTTGTTAATATTTATCTTTAGTTTAATGAGAATCTAATTACATGAATTTCCACTGAATCTCATCACTCTAACAAGTAAATTTAATATAAAGCTACCAGTCTCAAAACCACATCCTGTACAATCCCTACAATCCAGGGTTATAATGCAGGACAGTGGAAAATTTCCATAAACCTGCAATGCACTGTTGTAACAGCAAGATGAGAACAGGCTAACACAACCAACCAAACATTTCATTCCAACTGCAGTAATGTTTTACATGCTGTACTCAATTATTTAGTAACAACCTAAGAACTAATTTTGTTACTAAGACAGCGTAATCGTATCACACTTGTGGCCTGAGCCAGTGCTCCACAGCCAGCACAGCACAGGGGTATCAATGTTACACAATGGTCAGGTCTATTGGGCCACCAACAACACACCCTAGCAGTCTGACAGTTCCATCCAAGACAATCCAATTGTCTATAGACGACTCTGCCTGGTAGTGTCAATTACATGCAGTAGATAGAAACCAAAAACTGTTCAGAAGGCCTTGACCTGTGGTAACCCGAGGACTTGCGCCGCAGGGAAAATACTCACAGAAACTATAAAGCTTCAAAACTCCCAGGATCAACATTGTTTTATTTCCTTGTATTTGACAAAGAACCTGGACATTGGAGGCGAATACAAGCCTGAGATTTGTGGTCAGGTGATATATTTACACAACCTAACCATTTACCTGGACACCGTTCAACTCAACTCAACAAATGAGGAATGCTACTATCTGTGACCTGAGAAGTCTAATCTTAAGTGTCCAAATAAATGACATCTACATCAGACAATGACCAGTGGTCATGCAAGGCAGAAGGCCTTGACCAGTACTGGTCATTTGATACACGCTCTTATTTTGCTCTTATGACCTCTTGTTCAGTATATTGTACACAGGTATATGTGTCACAATGACCCATATCCTGACAGCTAGGCCTTTTTATCAGACTGCTTTATCAGAAGCACTGATAGACTTGAGGTCACACATATCTGAATATCACTATATATGACTCCTATCAAAATTCCCTTACACTAGTTATGCTAATCATATGCTATTTTAAGTGAAGACTCTATTTTTAGATCGTTTTATGTATAGACAGAAGGCCGCGAGCATGAAATAAATTTCCGAATAGAATATATATGTCTGTCTTCAAACTTTATGACTCATTATTTAATATTAATTTCAAATACTTAACTTGTTACAAACATTTAATAACTATTTCAACAGATGACATGTGCTAGATGCATAAATGTTAAAACCACACATGATAAAAGTTCGTATTGCGCAATTCACAGATGGAGTAGCATGTCCGGGACAGTATTGTGAAATAAGCCGACCAAACCTTGACATGTGATTGATCTTTAACCCCACATGTCCCCAACCACACCAGAAAATCCATCATCACACGGAAACTCAACATTTTATCACAGGGAAACTCAACATTTTCTATAGGTTTAAACCCTTTCATTTACAATATGCATGTAAATGTTCCTTTAATATAAAAACAGCATTAGTAAAATTGAAGGGGGGGGGGGGGGGGGGGGTGAAACAAACCCTCTCCACTGCTCCTCAAAGTTGATTGCATCATATAAACCTCTACTGCATGAGAAGTGACATAATTACATATGACAAGGCAGCAGCAGAACATACATACACGTGTACATGCTCAAGTAAATGTCAAACGTGCCTTTTGAGAAGCTATGTGGTGTCTGGCTGTGGTAGAGAACACTTTCAATGGCATTGACTAGATACAAACCATAGGCTAATACAATTACAGGTGGTAATGATGTCTTCCTCGTCTTACAGGACAACTTACAACCCAAAATCGATTACATGGAGACAAAACATCACAAGTGGCAGCTATACTTAACACGTTCATCCAGATCGTAAATCTTGCAAACACACTCCCATCATCTAGTACAATTTCTTTACCGGAATCGGTACAAAAACTGAACATTTTTTTTTCGTAACTTCAAAAATTTATATTTGAGGTTTGAAATATTTGATTTGAGGTTGCAATTCAAAATTGGTACCACCATTTTCACTGCAATATAACATAAAGAGCCAAAATCTACCGTTCTACCACCCGTATACTACATCAAGGCTTGTGTTCTAAAGAATTGGAGAATGCTGAGACAACCAGTCCCTTAGGCAGAGGGACATTGACATAATGGGGGCATCTAAACCCAAACAGCAGTGATACACTATGCCTAATAAGTAGGATCTGTGTACATCAAGCCTCAAAGGACCCAACAGCAAGGAAAACCAGAGCACCACAACTGCTGCAGGGATATAACAAAGGAGGCAGCTCACATTTACAGAGTTTCAAGGAGATGCTTGCCATGCATCTAGAGCATTAGGCCAAGAGTATGGGTGGCTTTTCCACCTTCCAAGCTAGATTCTCTGGCTGTCTTGGGGAGATACTGTGAAAGACAGCAACACATGATGTTGTCGTCATTTACACTCCATTTCTACAGCAGATGATGATGGTTTGTCAGAAAAACCAACACTTCCTGGAGTTGTCAGGAGGTCTGACCTTCTGGCCGATCTATTGATTATTTGCCTTTATCTTGATATTTCAGCTACAGATACATCATACTCATATGGACACTTCTATGTCGGAAACATAAATCAGGGAAGCTTGTGAAACTTCTTACATTCCTGCCATGTTTCACCTAGTAAATCTTCATAGAGAAAAGCGTCACAGACATATCACAACAGTATATATATAAGGTTTTTTATTAGAATGGATCCTCATACTGGTTATAAACATAAGAAATCAAGCTGATATAGGTATAAACCATCAATTATTCCATAGGAAATACCATCAATTATTACACAGGGTATAAAGAATACAATTACAGAAGAAAGGCAGGCAATATTGCACACATCGTCAAAGAGGCAGTGCCAGGTATCATTATCCACTGACATGTCTATTAACACACAAACAGTATACCGTGTCACCATTTATTGAACATAATCACCCTGTGGAATAATATAAATTAACACATGGTAGGTTTCCCTTCCCAATACCACACGGCCAATAGGTTCACCGCCCTATAAGCTACACTACAGCAGTGCTTTTATCATCACATATGTTTCAGGTTTTGTGTCACAATGCTAATTGCCACTGCTTGATCAACCTATGTCACAAAGAATTATCACACACAATATAAAGAAGGAAGCATGACGACCCATCTGTAGTAATAAAACAAAGATGGTAAGTGGAAGCACATGTGAACCCTACAATGTTATGAAACAGTGGTGGCTACAACCCTTTCATCACATTCCATGCCCTAATGTCAATGTCCTCTTGACTGCAGTACAAAAACAATGTAAAAGATATGATGAAGACATCATAATACTGAAGAGAGGTAGTTAAGACACTGTTTGTGTAAACCATGCAGGCACCCATGTAATAGTACTGCACAAGGCTCTTACATGGGAATGCTGGGGATGAGAACATATACCTGTTACCACACAAACTGCATGTGATCATTTCTCTTCCATCTTGGACACAAAGATCATTAAGGTACCATCACACATGTGGTAATGTGCTCAGTGAAGATAAACACAAACAGAGTGGATTTTAATTTGCACCATGAGCCTAAAACATTGAGTAGACGATGTGGGGAATGCAATATAATTTTCTAGTGTGCTCCACCTAATCACATGTAAACAATGTTTTTCAACACCTTGTGTATTTGAAGAGAAGAGCAGTGTGCTTATATATATATAACAGATTACTTTCATCCCCCAATGCTAGTAGTTTCTGACCATTATCACCAGATGAGTATAACAAATGTGCCTGCAGGTTTGAACTCGATGTGGTTATTACCCTCCTCGAGTTGTTTGATAGTTCCAGAAACTCATATAACCAAAGTCAGCTTCTTATACAACTAACACTTTTGATCATTATAATCCAATAAGTTATTAAGTCTAGATTTTGGAATCGATATCAGCCTACAATCTGGATCACACAGCATAACAGTAAATCCTTAAAGCAATACTGATATACAAGGGGAACAATCAATATCTCACCATTAATAAATAGGCTAGCTGTGTACTATAACATCTTTCCATTTATTAAAAGGGCCTAGTTGTGTACTAAAACATCTCACCATTTATTGGTTGATGTCAGCTATATTATAAAAAATCGACCTAACATATCTCAGCCCCACTGATCGGTTTGTGCCTTGCAGCTTCAGTATCTATACCCTTTATCATTGAGGAGATAAGAACTGTGGGTTGTCATCAGCACACCTAATAATGGTTAAGTAGCAGGTGCTCCCTCCCACCTCCAGCTTCAACACACCCTTCACTCCTCACTAGTTATTCATCCTGATCAGGCCTAGCCCATTAATTAATTCCCCATTATTCAACTTGTCATTGTTGATAACAATTTGAATACACAGTAATGTATATGTCTTCATGTCTTTTCATCTACCAAGATCTCTGAATATAAAGAGCATTTCAAACACAGAACAGCAGGCTGATTTTTTCCAATACTGTATACCCAGCCCCATTTATATCAACAAGACATGAACTCAGGTTCAACTTTGGATGTTGTTATAGCTCAGTTCTGAGTTCGTATTGATTCTTTTCAATAGGAAATCAATAAAGTATATCTTTATAAGTTTAACCATCCTATAACCCTGCCTGAAGGTTAGAATCACTCAAGATTGTAAACATACTTGCTCGACTAGTATCAGATGATACTCCTGGCATTGCAATTACATCTTATATGTGTCAGAGGATGAGAGGCAACAAAAAATGTTAGAAAGCTGCTCCAAAAATATCTTTGCAGCAGCTGAGATAATACCGACCTATAATTTATAGGAAAAGACGTCACTGAATGACAAGACAGGCAGACCTACACTAGGGAACGTTTATATTCCAAATATAAAGTTAAGTACAGGCAACAAACAGAAATGTCTTCAATCAGCACGCCCTGTTCATCACTGGAGACAAGTGCTGTAGTTACAGGTCTCCGATGTCCCAGTAAACTTGTATAATAATGGACTCTCCTCTCCTGATCTACCTCAACCTTGGATGCTGAAACAATCTATTTCATCTGAAAGGGCTAGACGCCCATCTGTTGCTGCACCCACACTGTTCTCTTAACTTTTCATTCCTCTCTATCTTTATTTGTGCCAGAAATCACATCTAACGATCGTTTCAAACATCTAAACCCATCAATAACCAGTAGCAGGTTCAATGCAAGGAAGGATTTTGATGCAAAATTATTTTTTTCCTTCAATAATGCTATTCAACCTAGCCACCCAATAAATTCTGTAGTAGCAGGTCTTGTAGGATACACTTGGGATGTAGATGGACTGTAATCAGTTGATGGACCCACTATACCAGAGCAGATCTCCTCTCCGAAATACAATTATAGGCCTGGTTAGGGACGGGAGTGACAATCTGGATAGATAAGGGGGTGTATTTAATACTATTTATCTACATGAGGTGACAATTGATATATAAATATCCTGACAGGTAAAGAGCTACATTTGTTCTCCTGTGTAGGGGGTGTAAAACAGGAGTAGGATGTATATATACACTTATAGTCAAAGCATTATGCTTCATTTTTGTCTGTTTGGCACATGTCCTACACTTTTACTAAAGTACACACAACAGGTGAAAACCATCCCGAAAATACTTTTTGTTTTCAATTATGAGATAATTAATTCACAACCTTGCATAAGTTACCCATTTTCCCTATACCACACCCACACCACGATGTAACATGCTTTATACCATAGCAATCCAATCATTTTTTTGCTTGTGCAGTGAAATCTGAGAAGAGCATCTGTAGATGCAAAGAGAACAAAATGATAAGCGCCATTGTGCTAACAGATCTTATAGATAGAACACATGTATAGCAATTTGTTAATCCCAACACAGGCATGATCTGACTTGTATATACCAGACCTGTGTAATACAACAACATGTAATCCTAACATACTCTGTTAGCGACGTTATCATTGGCACTTTTATCTTGTGTGTTGGAACATATAACATTGCATTATAAGAACACAGCACTTCAATGTGTAAGCCAAATACCACGTTATATATATAAATATCTACACTCTCATTACTAGCAAGAACACACATACATTGGCAGAAGTCCTGTTTCCATTGATTTTGATGCTAGCATTTGGTAAAATAACCTTAAATCGATACACAAACCAGTGGTAGTCGAAAACTATGATGAAGTTCACACAGTTAAAACGGATGAGGAACTTATCCATCAGCAGTCTCATGATTTCCTAAATGCATACAATATCTGGAACCAGCTGAACTGTGATGGATCAACATGGGAGCATTCCGATTAAAATGTTTTATTAAAAATATCACAATGACTGTCATCTATCATCTTAGAAAGAAATGATTCTTGTAACAATTTCAAAGCTGTTAAAGTGTGATTGAGTTTTTACCACCTAAATCATGATCAAATTCTTTACAAATTACATAATACAGAATTGCATGTCCTGATTTTATAGATTGGTGTTTTGTGGTCTTCACAAATCTCTAAGATTGAGCGCTTGAAAGGAGCTTTCTCTTTACATGAAGCATTGGTGTGAGACTGTGGGAATGATGGACAGATGCTAAATATAACTTGAGAGGATAGCAAACAACGTTATCAAGAAGGGGGATACTAACAAATCACTATAAAGGCAATAATGGACAGTTACTTGGCTTGATTCATTGCAGTAGCAGGTGAATTACAGAAATGATCTCTATTTGTTATCTTATTATTGCAATGGGCATTTTTCTCCATTAGCAAAGTTCTCAAGTATTACAATCAATTCTGAGCATGCTTCTTCATTAGAGCAAACTTCTCTAATATTGCAACTTGTCTGAGCATGCTTCTCTGTTATAGCAAACTTCTCTAGTGTTGCAATGAGTCTGAGCATGCTTCTCTGTTATAGCAAACTTCTCTAGTATTGCAATGAGTCTGAGCATGCTTCTCTGTTACAGCAAACTTCTCTAATATTGCAATGAGTCTGACCATTTTTCTCTTTAATACAGACATTTTTTGTCTGTAATAGGAAACATCTTTGTTATTACATTGAGTTTAAACATGCTTTTCTGTTATAGCAAACAGCTATTTAATAGTTTCTCTATGCTTGCTCCCTTGTAAAGCAAACATCACTAGTATGATGGATGGATCCTAAAGACTATTTTTGAAACTCTTCATCAAATTAATTGTCTCCGCAGACACACAAAATGACATAATCACCTCCTAAAATTCCCATTGTCTACAAGTAGCAGTATAAGTAGCTATTCTTGTAATCATAAAATGTCGCAACTGTGTAACACTGCCAATATTGGGGCGGACATAATTCATTAAACCCCAGTCTTGCGTTGTTGGATTTCATCAGAATACAAATGTATATATGACAAATTCGGCCAAAATGGGAAAAAAATATTAGACTGACTCCCTTACTCAGCATCAGACCGGACATAAATTAACTTCATCATATACACTGTGCAAATATTCTCAGCAGTATTGCCAGTGGCTAGTGTACTTTTGGTTTTGTTTGATATTTTACGGTTTACTGGGTATTATATATTTCCAATTTTGGCTACAACTCTTCTCTGGATTATTCATTAAAAAATTAAAACTATCTATGTGAAGATCAGTATATCACTGCTACTTGTTATGGTAAAAGCTATGTTGATATCCAGTGGTACTTCACTCAACCACAAACAACAATGTCATGCTCTGATAAATTCCACTTTGGTGGAAAATATTGAAAAGCCTGACCTTTCACATACACATCAATAAGTTTACCAAACATGATTTAGCTTTTTGTAGGTCTCATTGCCACCCAGATTTTTATACAAACTGTGTTTGATTTCCTGTAATGCTGAATGGACATTAGACCGACGTTCAATAAAATAATGATTGATCTTGGAGCTGGGATGCTGTCAATCTGCTAATACCATAAGCATATAGTTACACTCTCAAGGCAGTATAGAACAGGTGCTCCAGCTAACACTCAGGTATTGTAGGGGTAGAAAATGACCTACACTTACACCTAGCTGCTACCTAATACCTATTAAATATCAGGGACAGGTGTAGAAAATAGGGCTGCAATGGTTACAAATAATGCCAGTCAGATAACTGTGAGTGCTCATCCGAACCGAAACTGTGTAACCATGTTTTTGTGCCATGAACTACAGACACCAATGTCTCTTTCTGCACATCACTTCTGGTCGGAACACAGAAGATAGCTGTTGTGAATGATAAGTTATTTCAACAAAATGTCAGTTAGAATTGTGTGTATGTATTCAAGGTATAGCAAGTACACTGATCATAAGTGCTTTAGAGGTCTGTCAGGAGTGACATGCATGACTGGTTAAAATCAATAAATATTGATCTACATTTTGGGACGTTCTTAAGGTATGTAGATTAGCTAACTGGACAGCACATGTACGGTACCCGAACTGCAGCCGGTTCTCCGTTACCTGTTCTAGCTTATACTTTCTAAAACTCTTAAAAAATGCGAGAAATAATCTATGCTCTCACCCAATGCTAATTAGTACCTGTTTAAACTCACATACGGGTTTGAGAAATAACCTTAAGCTTTCACCCAGGTGTCATGTTGGAATGATGGCTACCATTAACCCATTCACCCCTACATATTTAAAGTGGACTTGCCCAGTCTTTGATTTGGTAAGGTTTGAATGTGACTTTAGAGGTGAATGGGTTAAAGACAGCCTGGGTGTCAATAGAATAATTCATTCTGAGCTAAGCATCTTAAACACATTGACTGGTCTGTACATCTCTGGGCGAAGGTCATCTCCATTAAGAAGCTGGGTAACGAGACAAGTCATGGAGGGCCTCCATGCAACATGGGCCTTTATCTTCACTAAAATAGAAGGAAATAAGGAAATCGCACAACTTCCTTCACAGAATAATAAATCTATTTTATATCAAGGAAAAGATGTGAATGGCCATATCATGGCTACATATACATTGAACATGTCAACCATTCAACACCTTACAGCATGTTTTATTGCAAATAAATGTCTAAGGTTGATTCTGCAAAGCCACAAATCACCATTAACTGCATCAGTGTAACTTAATGAAGCACCTGCTTTAGATGTTGTCTCATAGTAATGTTTCAATTCAATATCACTTGGATAGCAAAGGAAATATTGCTTGTGTTAAGAAACTTAATAAGAATATTATTGATATCTCCTGTGTACACTGTTATAAAACTGTGTGTGATGAATGAAGTCTTTGAAGTTCCTTACATCAGCAACAAGAAAACAAAAAGCCTATTAATGGAAAATAAAACATAGAACCCATCTACAGCAAGGGAAGTGCCTGCAATTATATTACTTTCAGCTGCGTGCGTTGGTTTTACGGTTGTTAATTTGTTCTGGAAATGCACAAGTGTATTGTTCTTTGGAGCTGTAAAAACCAGGTTGTGAGAATTGAAGCCATATGCAAAATATTACGTAACATCAGAATTAGAATTGATTTGTTAACCAACTTCCTGAAACTAAATATGGGGAAGGGAGAGGCGGAGTTGTGTGTTGATGGGGAGTAATGGCACCAGGCCTACCACCCCTGTTGTCTTACTTATGTCTAATCCCTCAGCACCAGACACCGTGTAATACAACAGAGAAGCTGTTCAGGAATCCTACAGATCAATAAAAGCACATGTTTGTCCATAATAACCAAAGACCAAGACTGACCACTACTTTCAATAGTGACCCATACAAGAATCATTGCCAATGACCATCACTGACCACTTCTTTCAATAGTGACAAATGTTAAAAAGTACCCTTTTTTGTCAATATAGAGTCAGTGACTTAAGACCAAGAGTGCTCTACACTTCTTGTCAATTAGTGACCAATGTAAAAGAGTGCCTGTCCATTTTTGGTCTATTGTGAATCATTGACCAATGACTTAAACTGCCCACTTCTTGCAATAGTGACCATGGCAAGAGATTGCCCACTTCTTGTCAGTAGTGACCAATGTAACAGTTACCACTTCTTGTCAGTAGTGACCAATGTAACAGTTACCACTTTTTGTCAATAGTGAATCAATGACTGATGACCAAGATTGCCCTTTTTTTGTCAATAACGACCATGGCAAAAGACTGCCCAATTCTTGTGAATAATGACTGATACAAGCCACACTTCTACTATATGTGTCCCAACAACAAATTAACTAGCATCATCATTGAATCACTGTAATCTTGTGACCTAACAATTATGTAAAACAGAAGGCTGCAAAGGTTCTTGTACCATATTTGTTTCCCAAACCTCATATATACCGGTTACAATCCGATGTAACCTTTTCTGAACAGTCAGGCCATGCCTCCAGCCGGGGCATTATCTAATCATGCCTGTACATGCAATGCATGGGCATCTTCAAACGGATAATTAATTTTGTACAACTGAATCAATGCCCAAAGAAAGAGCTCTCATAAATATCTGATATTTACGTGACCGTGAGACTGCTGGTCCAAACTGACACAGCTTCTGGACCAATAGAACTAGCTGGCCAGCTCACCAATGAGTGTTATTTTTTTTCCTGATTTAATTAGTCTTGGATTTCTCCTCAACATACATCCAGAAGAAGCAGTTGGCTTGCATTGAGAAAGGTGGTAGATTTTGCCTGTTAAGCCTCTCCTGTGGCTTTGATCAGAAGTGAGAGTTTGTGAAATAAAACAAATCCCTGTCCCAGTGGACATCCCCTGTTAAGTACTCCCAACAGTACTGCGATTGCCTGCTGAATACTTAATGCAAAATAACTCAAAAAGATTATTCTCTTTCAAGAAGCAGATTTACACAAGATAAAAGTATTAACTAAATCCTGCCACTACTTAACTGCTACGAGTCTAGTACAGTTGTGTGGTGATTCAGAGGACTTCAATTTTGCATCAGCCATTCTTTAAGAGACATCTCGTATATTTTTAATTGTAACTGAGAATGGGAATTTCTTATGACAGATGTTCAAATTGGTCCAAGTGATCTAATGCTAAATATGGATTACATAACCCTACATGAAACATATGGAGATGCAGCCTTCAATGTGGGGTGCCCAACACACATCTTGAGATAGGAAGATAAGATTTGACAGCTTGAATTAAACATGTGGGTTTCCATTAACTATACAGCGATAAAGACCAATATGATATTTCTCTGGCAAGTGTTTACAAAAGACATGAACTAGAAGCCAATTATCAATGGAAATTGTACATGTTTTGTCTGATCCTGGGAAGAATTATGGAAAGTGGGGTGTCATTAACTGGATCCATTGGAAATAGGAAATATGTCTGTATCAGTACATATGTCTTTGTGGCAGACATCCGGATGTACAAATTACACAGCAGAACCTATGAGGAACATCCCAAGCATGAAGACTGCATGCCATCTATATGTAAATCACCAATAAACTACATACAAGTTTCCTCTGCAATCAGATTTATGTTTATATTAAAGAAATAATTTGATGGCGAGTTATTCTTATTTGTTTCATTTTCAATTTAAGATCAATTTCAGGAGCACATCCACTGAAAAATACATGGTCTCTCAACAGAATTTACTGGGGAATACTCGACATTCAGCATGGATTTTGTACACAGGATTTTATTACACCTGCTTATTATAAATCATACTCTACATTTTACACAATTTCCTTATATATTACACAATGAACTAGATATTGACTGCTTTGTTCTAGAGTTAAATGTCCCAGTAGTAACTACTGCACTTTAAGCACAACTTAAGTCTGATCTAAGATCAACTAAACAGATTATGCGAATGAAACAATAGAGTCAAAAACAAACAAATGTCGAGAGGAAGGTTAGGGAGACCATCACACAAAGTACACGTCCCACAGAAACAATGGTAAGAAAGGATGGGTCTGAGTCACTGGAACACTTGAATGGGTACTTAGTCCATGAATGTCTAACCATCACTTTCTCCTGTAGTGTAACAGTATCATAGTACAAATTATTGTATGGAATATATACAAAAGATGATGGAAATATGATGCCGTTATTTCTTTTAACAGCTAGCTATATATATATAGCATTCAGTTGCCATTATTACCCATGAGCTGCTTTTTTTAGAATAACTAGGGAGAAAGAGTCACAGATAACAAGCTGTTAAATTTCAAACACTTAAATAATGTTTTTACTCTTTGACTTAGCTATTGTATGCTTAACTCATTGACCCCTGAAGATACATTTGAACCCTTCCAATTCAAAGGTTGGAATAGTTCATTATGAAATTTCAGGGGTGAATGGGTTAACCTATATTATTACTATATTTTTAATGCTTTGTAATAATTTTCACTGTCATGATTAAAATTCGCCCTATTTAAGAAGAGCGAAAATGACAAGTTGAACTGTGTTGAAAATTTTCAGTATACAGAACTAGTATGTATTCTGAATTAAATATTTAAGCAAAGAAGTATTAACAACAGCGAATTCTGAATTCAGTATAGATAAAATCAGGATAAATCAGGAGTAAGTGGTCAAATTTTATTTTTCGGGTTTGAAAAAGAAGTAAAGTGGTATATATGTATAGAATTCTAAACATACATTAAATTTTTACATGAACATATTCACAGTATAAAAGTCAGCATACTTATTTTAGCTGATTTTAAGCACATTTCTTCAGAGAGCACATTTCTTCAGAGATAAATATTTCCTGATTATGTTTTGGGTAGAATTGAAAAAGTCCTTCATCTTTATAGAGCTGTTACCGTAAAGTCTCTAATATGACATCACGAACAAATAACACAAGACCTGCTTATTAATGATATGTGTGATTGTTACTCACTGTCCCGTCATACATGTAGGCCAGAACTCCGGAGATGGCTTCTATCAGGAATATTAACAGCAGGAACACAGAATACTGCAACAGATATTGTGTTAATAACCATGTATATCAAGAATAAGAATAATAGGCCAGGTGAAAAATAGAACTGCCCCTTTAATACCAAGAAGCACCTATTTTTGAAAAACATTAGGATGTTTTTAGGTTTGAATTAAATTTTTTACTTACAACTCAGTGATATGTAAGATTTTAATTCTAAAAGTTTCATTTCAAAATTTTTAATATTTTCCAAAGACAATACAATGCTGTTTACTTGCTGAAAGTTTAAATTATTATTTATCACATACCTGTTGAATCTTGTTATAGTAATACAAGCAATTTTCAGACCATGAAATACAACGTTCTGT
>JAUMHH010209969.1:0-83924 GCA_032359455.1 Chlamys rubida | reverse complement strand
AACCAGGTGGTGTTAGTGATACTACGGTAGAACGTGTCCCCAGACCTGTCCAATACCCTACACATCTACATTAAACATGGGGTGTTAGGGATACTACGGTAGTACGTGTCCCCAGACCTGTCCAATACCCTACACATCTACATTAACCAGGTGGTGTTAGTGATACTACGGTAGAACGTGTCCCCAGACCTGTCCAATACCCTACACATCTACATTAAACAGGGG
Source organism: Chlamys rubida (assembly GCA_032359455.1). NCBI lineage: Eukaryota > Metazoa > Mollusca > Bivalvia > Pectinida > Pectinidae > Chlamys > Chlamys rubida. The sequence goes on along the minus strand of JAUMHH010209969.1, from coordinate 83,699 downwards.
GTGTTAGGGATACTACGGTAGTACGTGTCCACAGACCTGTCCAATACCCTACACATCTACATTAAATAGAGGGTGCTCGAGTCTCTCAGGTTTCAAACATAGACAAGGTCGATGACCGGAAGTTCTATTGTTAATCTGATCGACGTGTAATTTATTTTGCCAGTTGTATATTGTCAAACAAATTATTCCGTAAACGATTCATTAAAGAACAGGCGTGGTGAAGTCCTTTTTGACATTTCAGCTGATTGATTTAAAATTTAAAATTGTCAGTATGATAATGAGTTTGAAGACGATATTGTGACCCCTACAGACAAATTAAGGTGTTCGGATTGAGGGAGTCGAACGGCCCATATATTTACCAGTACACTGACCCCGTAATATCAAAGTTGACAATTTTAAGTGATAAACAATTTCATATAAAATGGATCAGGAATGGTTCGGAATGACCATGTCACTCAGAAAGAATGTAATATACATGTTAGTTCTATAACTGGGTTAAAGGGTGCCTTACTTTTCAAGTGCCATATCTGATACTGGAAAGGGTCTTGTTTTTGACAGATCTCCGACAGGTCGTGTTTGTGTATACTTAACGAATCAATCCAGATATACTTACACGAGCTGTCGATGACATGGATTTTCTATAACATTGTAACTTGCTTGATGATTTTCGTTACCTCATTTTAACAAAGATCATTTGAGACAATGGAACACAACATAATAACGAATAACATACTTGAAGTTCGTCTTGGATCATGCTAAAATTAAACTGCACATTTTTCTCCTCTTCAAACAATCCATGACGTATCAATGAATTTATTTGAAACAAATTTCGATTTAGACTTATGTTTTATTCTTATTTATATGATTTACAATTTGTCCGAAAAAATTGAATAGCTGATAAAAATGTGTCATTTGTTTTGATGTGAAGAAACAAAGAATTCTACATATTGACAGAGGTCAAACGTTAGTTTATTACACAAGAAAGGTGCAATATGGTTCATTACTATGAAATTTATAAATACAATTTCTTTTTATTGGCTGATTATATATATATAATTAACCTTTATCAGAATATGACATAATGCTTTATTCACCGGATTTTTACCGAAATCCAGAGATGAGCAAATTCTAAATATAGAAATTGAAAATACTGTAAACTTTATTCTAAATTAAAGAAGAATAAACGTTTATCTCGGCTAACGCCTCGGTCAATATAACTTTTTCAGGTTCATATCACAACAGATTCACCTAGTAAAAAGTCCATAATTGTATACGGACTCCATAGAAATATACAGCTGAAACTGATTGAAGTAGGGGAAAAGAAAAGTAGGTGTAGTATCATCGAAAACTGAAACAGACACATCAACGGGTCTGTTTCTAAATTACACACTGTGCATATATATTACGATACAGGATCCTACTCGGAATTATAATTAGATACGCATGGAGGAAATGATTAAATGCATAATCCGATAAGATTGAGGCTTTTGCAAGTAATGATAAAACGTTTTGTATCTGCAGCAATAAGCATTAAATCATGTTATACAGTTTCTACTAAAATTGCAGTCAAAACCAAATTTTCAAAATGAGTTTTAGAGAATAACAGATCTTACAATTAATATGTCATAAACCTTTCTTCAGACATAACAACCGATAGCAGTAATATGGCACCGACTGATGTTAGCATCATTAAAGACTTGCATGCGTATTCCCGCGTAAGCGCGCGCGTGTGGTCCCATGCGGGAACTTTATGCTTTCGGAGACACGCTGAAACGTGTGCTGATGAAAACACGTGGGAAGTTTTACGTTATCATCATTGCCATCATCTGTCAGAGGATATAAAACGATAAATGTTGTCTTTGATAAAAAAAAAAGTGCAACAAATCGGAGGTTTATAAAGTGACTGGAAGGAACATTTTCTATATCGGAGTGAAGAGGGGAGGTGGGCAGGGAAATAGCTGTAAATATTCTTTTTTGTTTGTTAAAAATAACTGTTTTAAAATTTAAACAAGTATTGAGGATCTAAAGATAAAAGGCGAAATGTGTTTTTACATCAAAATGTTTGATGGTTCAAAGTTAACGAATGACAACAGCAGAGCATTTTAATTTCACAGGGAAAAAATCTTTTATTTTATCTTAATTTTTAATAAAAAAATATTTTAGAACTTTCAATTATCCATGTTAACATACAAACGCTTTGTTTGGATTTTTGATTTTTTCGGTTGTTCCAGTGTACCCAGCTGTAAAAACGGGAAAATGCATGTTAGGAAACATTCGCTATAAGGTCTGACGTCCTTTAATTGTGGGGTTAAAATTACGAAATACGCTACAATACAGTAAAACCTCGATATAATGGCCCTCGTTACAATAGCAATCTTACTTACTGTCAACATATTTCAATGTCCATTTTTCTTAAGGATTTCCTCTTAACGCCAAAATCGAACTAATCTGAACAAATTGTGGCAGTATAGCGAGGTTTTACTGAAAAAGAGTGGCAGTATAGCGAGGTTTTACTGTACGCGGCATGCAAGACATATGTATGGAAGCTTGTACACGCCAGTCATATCAACAATGGGAAGGTAAGCGGTCAACGTTAGCCCTGCTGATCTTCCATACTCCCGTATCTCGTCAACATGCGATTGTACATAAATAATGCTCACGGAGTAATTTAAAAGCTCGTTTAATTTATGCATTGAAAATCTGTTATGGATTTTAGATTGCATGTGGAAAATGAAACATACTGTTCGGAGCCTCCCATTCATTAACAGTAGGTGTGATGTATCGAGATTCAATGGCCATCTCATCAAAGCATACAGCAGAAGGAATTTTAAATTGACGAATACAGCGTGTGCATTACTCTCACAAAAAAACCTCCAAAAACAAACACGTGTTAAAGTTACAGTAAGTTAATTTTAAAGATTCAAGGGAAGTAATCGATAAGTTGTTTCTAACATGATAAAGATTTACCCAAATAAACGATAAGAGGCAGTGAGTGCTACATCCTGACGCATACAACATGTTTGTCCCCAAATAGGAGACGCAAAAGTACATCCCCAATTCTGCAGGGGTTCCCACATTAGTGGCCTCTTACAACATACAGTAAGTAGCAGCAGGTGTATTCTTTTCCGCGGTGGCCAAGTGGTTAAGGCGTCTGACGTTCTGCTACCACTAGCCCTCCACCACTGGGTCGCGGGTTCGAGGCCTCCGTGGGGCAGTTGCCAGGTACTTGCCGTGGGTCGGTGGTTTTTCTCCGTGAACTCCGGCTTTCCCCCACCACCAAAACTTGGCACGTCCTTAAATGACCATAGTTGTTCATAGGGCGTAAAACACAAACAAACAAACAAATATTCTTTTCTCAATCTGCGACCTGCAGGGGTGACCTACTGTTAAAATAACAGATTTTAAGGTTATGCTTTTTTTTTTAAATCATACCTTTCTGAAACCAGTATTTATACATATTTTCAGAAATATGGGCTTCAATGTATAGTTTTCAAAACTAAACATTTAGTTTATACACCATCCCAGTTGAACTCCTCAATTGTACACAAAGGGGCCTAGGAGCCAAATTAAGAAAATTATTTCATAGTCGTTCATTTCCGGTAAAAAAGGGACCTATGCCTGAATATAAGAGCTAAACATCTACCGTTTCAATGCAAAACACACTATTTAAATGTAATATATACTCATGAATATCTCTGCGGAGGAATCTTAGAAGTAAACATTCCAGCAAGAAAATACATCAAGTACAACAAAGACTCCGGTAATGAGATTAAGTGCGGATGTGATTTTGTAATGTACATTTATCAACTCCTATTCTTTCTTCACTTAAAGAGAAAATCTTTACACATGTCTGCCAGATTTTTGAAACATCAAGCGTGATAATCCCAACTCTGGTTTCCCTTTTCCTGGTACGCAATCCGCGTCATTGTCTGCCAAGAAAATAAACTGTGGTTAACATTATTTTAAAGTTCAAATTTCTGCGATACGTCTGTGTTCTATGACAGATAAGTGTTTGTAGGGAGTGTTTCATAGCACAACTTGGCAACAATGCGGCGTGTTACGTGTTTTTCTTATCGTAATTAAGATGTGTGGCGGGAAACACCGGGGAGCAAAAAGACAAAAAACAGAAATTCTTTTGACTGTTGGTCTTATTGTAGCTGACAAGCGTTTAACTAACGTCGATGATGGGCTTGATTTAATGATTATGACAATCTGCAACATCTCGGAGGGGAATATCGCGGCGCGTGAGATGATGGATGACGAGAATATAGCGACATGCTAATTGGATATAACTCAAGACACGTGAGGTTAAAGGTACATAATTCATTTTCTTTGTCATTCTGTAATACCGTGGTATGAATTCGTCTGGAAAGACTTAACTCAGGTAAAATTCCAAATTATGTTCTTTTTTATACAAAGGCGAAAATTGTTTTTCTTATGATAATTAATGTGGTATTCATGAACGAACACAAAAAAGAAAGGTAGAAAAAACAGTCACAAACAAATAAAACATGTCGTATCATGAATGCATCTAGATGTACTTATATTGAAACAGGAATGCTGAAGGTCATGTACTTTATAAAAGTAGAATTTCTGGAAAATGTACGCTGAACAAGAAGATGAGCTTTCGGTAAAATGCTTACAACGACCATGCACAATACATAATCCCTTTTCTTAAACACAATATTTGTGGAGTTAGGATTACAGTTTTTTAAACGAACATGTGTATGGATTCCTACAAATAGCGAATCGAATTATTCAATGATACAAATTCTACATGTCGTTGTTACTCAAGAAGCAATGTAAGAAATTATTATAAAATCTCGGATAAAACAAAAATAAGCATCCAAACTAAACGTCTGCGCTAAGTTCTAGATGCAGACATAAACATGTGAGTTTAAATACCTTCTTAATGGTGGCAAGGGGTTTAGACAATCTTGTGGCTGCTACTTTTCCAAACATCGGAATCAAAAAGTAACAGTAGGATATTTTAGAACGCATAACAAAGTGTTTGCCTTCGATTCCATTAATTGTGACGGCTGATAAATGATTGCAAGCACCTGTATATACTGAGGCACTTTTTCATTAAGTGCTGTGTTCGCCTACATCAAAATTTTGTACTGCCGAGTGTATCGTACAGGTAGCCAAATCATTGAAAATGATGGTGCTATGAGCACACTATTTCCGTTAAGGGTACTTGTAACCAGACGTGCTGCAGCATTCTTGATCCTGTGCGAACGGCTAGTTAATATATCAGAGTGGCCACAAAGCATTACATTAGTCCAGACAAGAGGTAAAAAGCTATTGCATCAAAGTTTTGCATGCCTCTTTAGTGATAGAAAGTCGAACATAAACAACGTCCGAGATCCGGTGTTAAGAAGATTTTTCAATAGCACTGACCCGTTTCTCCGTTTTCATTAAAATATTTAAGTTTAAACTAAAGTGTAACTCAAATTCATATTCGATGAATCTAGGGCAAAAACAAAATACACAAATGAAACAGTTACTTTGAGATTCTTGAAAAAGCACAAGGATAATCATACCAGGTGTTCCGGAAGGGAAATCGTCTTGTGCTTCATCTACGACAACAGCCATAGAAATCTAGGTCAAATACAATCATGTCATGACCTCAAAGCGAAATCCGGGATATCGACAGCAAAACAACATGACACTCTATTGAACATTATCACAGACATCGATCCTCACGTCATACAAGGAAATATTATATTTCCGAAAGAGGTAATAGTCTATATCAGATTCTGCAATGTATTATAATAGCAACATTTCTTGCACTGAATGACAAGTGAAATAAGTAGTCAACATTTCTCTCTGTACATCTGCTTGAGGCTTGTCAATTAAGAATGCACCATTGTCTTATCAGTCCCTCTGCGCTTCTGGTTTTCAGAAGACCTCAAGGAGAACACAGACGTTTTGCGGTGTTTTGTCTAGATGTCCTTCCCTTGCCCTGGTTAACCATCACACAATGTGACATGAGCAGGAAAATGATCACCAAACGAGTTTCTCTTAACATCATTCAGAAACGGACCATCATTTGAAATTGTTCCATGAGTGCATAATACCTTTTCAACTGATTCCGTACATGCAATATCCAATTAAATGTAGTTTTCTGTAATTAAGAATCCTTTCTTTTCGTCATGAGAATATATCTGTAATGGTGTAATGGTTGTAATTGAGCTCGGTGTAGGCAGGTTGCAATGTTGTTCGTTAGAGGCAGGTTGAAAGTATGCCCGCTTGAATTCATTTGAAATTGTCCATGATTTGCAATTAATGTTGGTTTAAAATAAAAATGATATTTTTCCCCCAAAAACATGTAAGTAAGTCATACATGTTTAAAGAAATATACGTGGCGTGCGTCATACAACATATCAAGAAAATCATAATAAAAAAGCATATTGTATGTAATTTTCTCCACGTTGTATCTTGGCGAACTGACACATATTCCCACCGTTTACAATATGATTCCACACGTCAGCTAATCTCAAAAAATTATTTTCACCGGTATATTGCGTGTTAAGAGGAAATATAATCATTGTAAAAAGTGGATGATTTGTCTGATGGATGTGGACGCCTCGTGCTCAAGGTAATGTGTTCCGCCAATCAGGAAATGTTTCTCAATGTCTTAAAAACGATTCGACCTTGAGCTCTTGCCTATCAATCGATATATCACATAAATCGATATAAAACCACTCTGACAGAGTCTCGTGTAATGACTTCTGAGTCGAATTGATTCTTACGGTACATACCGTATACCTCAAAATATCAAGGCGAGATGTTTTACACGAAACAAAAATTACTATGTTGAAGGCGATGATCCAAGACGCGAGACAATAGACTAGATTTCTTGTTTGCAGCTTTTGATTTTAGTCAACTTTAGCCGAAATATCCCTAATATGAAGAATGGTCAAGTATGTGCCAAGTGATTTACAAGGGATTCACAAGGGATTTACAATTGCGACTGGCATGTGCACTCCGAAGAACTGCCCAATACTTAGTGTATGTTCCAAGAGATAAAAGCTCTAAAGGACTACCGAACGCTTATTACAAAGGTCCAAGATTTTGAAGGTAATTTGACCAATCCCTGCCCGAAAAGACCAATCTCTGCCATGGCTTGCTATGCTCATTGGCAGCATTTCCCATGTATCTTTAACCAATACGCCCGTTATTCTAACTGATCAGCGTATAAAAAGCATGTAATTTGTTGATTTAGATCTCAAAATACTCAAAATGTCTAAAGGAAATATATATATGCGAGATCGCTACTTTTAACTGTCAACGGACTGATGTCACGATGGTTTGTTGTGTTATTGCCTCAAATTGACCAGTATCACAGACTTAGATGCAAAATACTCGTGACACTAAAATCTAAATAGTTCAAGCCTTCACACTGAAGGGAACTTTACAGATGTGTATTCCAAGGATAAATATCTACAAATGGGCCCGTGGTGGCTAAGTGGTTAACTGACATTCTGCTACCACTAGCCCTCCACCACTGGGTCGCGGGTTCGAGACCTGCGTGAGGCAGTCGCCATGTACTGGCCGTAAGTCGGTGGTTTTCCTCCTGGAAATCCGGTTTTTCTTAACCACTAAAACCTGTCCTTAAATGACCATAGAAGTTAATAGGACGTAATATACAAACAAATCAAACAAACTCCAAATGACCAACAAGCCCATGGCCTCTATCCGCAGACAAACTTTTTCGAAAACGAGTACCGAGATTGCTTGCCACGCTAAAGGACCAAGATTTGAAAGACTTGGTACTCAGACTGTCCGTCTTTCCATAATGGATGAATATCTAAATAAAAAGGCTTTGTTCTCTTGTTCTCTGAAGAATTGTCGCAGAACTTTGGAACTTATGAAACCGCGAGTCGTAAATGTCTTCTAGATGTTTCCCCAGGCTTTTAATGTGGTACAATTCGTTTTAGAGTTTTCTATGAAGAGCGAAATTGTCTTCCTAATTCACGAGAAAGCGGAAACATTGGAGACGCTGATAGGAAACCAAAACTGATTGGTTATAACTAAATACTGACAGAACAACCGAAAGAACAAGGAGACGTGTGTGCACGTGCTTGTTCTGTACTCGAGTGTTCAGGCGGGAAAGACAATCGGAAATTAGACGACGATCGTATTCAGATCAAATAAAAATGGCAATATCACCAGCGGATTAAGTTGTATCGTCTAGACGACGTTGTTAAGTCTGGATGTGTCTTTTTTGTAGGATCAGTGATTCATTCATGAAACTTGGCATCGGTAGATTAAGGCGAGGAACACACTGACGCTAGTGCAACTAAAGCATGCTCCGTCTTCTAAATGTGTATGGTAGCGACTGAGACCATTGTCATTGACCATCCGGGTACATATCACAATCAAGGTATATCTCGCATTATAGTCTTGAAATCGATAGGTGCAAAGAATATATAATTACATCTGCATTGGGTTTTTCTTTTCTTTTTTAAAATTTTGAGCTTGTTTTAATCTTAAAGAAATAATTTCCGTTGTTTAGTAGATTTTTTAAATCCAAAATGATATGTTTTTGCAGAATAATATATGAATCAAATCATTAATAACATGCAAACTGGTCTGAATATCTTTTTAATAACTTTCAGTACTATTTATTCTATTATACATAATCTTATGAAATAAATAACTGTTATTCAAATAAATGTAAAACAGCGACCGTATCCCTTTAAAATAATTTCACATGAAAGATATTGATCAAGAGTTAACATAACAATTAAGGTAATATGGAGCACAAGCATCTCGATATGAATAACTCTACATGAATAATGTATTATATAACTTAGTGAGTACGCCTCTCCCATACCCTAATGTTCTGTCTCTCCTGTACATAAACATCATATAAGTTTCCTCCTATAAAAAACAAACAATATCATCATACAGAATTTTCATGAATGACTCGAGCAGGGCCATTGAATCCGTGTAGTTATCGTAGCAATGTTAAAAGATAGCGTAGCGTTTAAAATCAATTTAATACACGTGAGTTAATTTTTATATGAATACCGCATCCAACCGACGAAGGCTCTCCACGTCAAAACCCCGAGATGGATACAAAAGAGAGCACGGGTGTATTTTAATTGAATGTGTACCGGAGTCGCTTAGTATACAAATATAACCAGGCGGTGACTAGCAGTGTTCTATGTTATGCGTTGCTTTAATACACGAGTATGTATACATGGGCTATGCGTGGCCACTAAGGACCAGAGTTTAGTTAGTTTGTTGTATCTGTGCAAGCGTACATACCGACAATACATTGGAGAGACTGCATGCATGTATGCTTGCTGGAACATTTCACACTGGGACTGCTATCTAGCACGTGCATGTAATTATAATTATATATCACGTGTATAACGACTTTTGTGTTTGCTCGCAGGCGACATTTGAAAATACTTTTTTTTCAAGAAGAATTATATTTATGATAGTTGTGTGTCGTTGTGTACTGTCGTGTTTCCGTTGCTGTGACCGCTTGGAGAGTCCTGCCTGTTTTCACTACCGTGGTGGTGGTATGTGTAGAAAGCTGTACACACACAGGTATAATGAATAAACGTATTCAGATACCTGGTATGATGAATTAGTCACGTGATCACCACTAAGGGGAGGAGCAGAAGAACGTTTCACACACGTGAAAAAATTCACTCAATGGTCCTGGACAGACAACTCATACGCTCTGAGTGAAGATAAAAAACCGAATCATCATCTGTCTTCCGAGTGTCGAATTCGGCAGCAGACCATTGTCAGTCGTAGTGGATATTTACACATCAAATACAACTGGATATTTGACGCTCAAAGTGTGTGAAACTCATTTTTGAATCAAAGATTTCACTGAATTGTGTGTCTTGTGCATTATTTGTCAATATTCACACATTTCAGTTTTTTCTTTTCCTTGCCAGTTTTGTTTTCTGGTGTCGTCGTCTGTTCGCTCGTTATAAAGCAGATGTGCTAATTTGTTAGCATCCCGAGGCAAAGGATCATCGGAAGAGTCCTCTGTTGTGATATTATTTCCTTGGGATACTATTAATAATTCAATCAATATATTTCAATGGAGCGCTTAAAAATTCCTATTCAGAACACGACAAAATAGGTGAATATGCATCGTCTTCATTTAAACAGTGCGGGATATTAAAACGGATCCTTCTTTCACATGAAAGGAATATAATTAACAAAGGAATATTAACACGAAGAAGAGAGATATTCGTTCATGGAGATGTTTTGCTTAGAGGCATAAAATTCCTGTTTCAAAAGAGTTCTCAACTTTTTGCATTTGGTTGCAGGAGCTTAATTTCGTAATATTTTTTTCACAATTTTGTTTGGTTCTCATAAACATTCACTATACAGCAGAAGAGAGAGAGATACAGACGACAGATTTTCGACATTTGCAGACGAAAGATCGGTAAGTTGATAGCGCTGATAAGAACATTGAAACCGTATGCATTTTACGTTGGTAAGTATACAGAGGTCTGTACAAAGTCATGCCATTTCGTTAGCGAACATGTAATTGCAGAAACAGTTAGGAATGTGTGAGTTCAAATATGCAATTACCATTATCAGAGTCTTGTTAAGCACCCTACACGTGCATGCATGTCTTTCACCAGTTAGTTTATTTTTTTTACCAACCCGTCTGTCAAATTTGATATTTAGCCTTTACATGTTTCTAGCGTTGTCGTTTGCATGTGTGTGTTTGTTTTGAACGTTTAATTTCAATGTTTATATTTTCACTGACGTTCGGTTTCCGTGTACTGTAAATATTAACGTGTAGTAATCAAACGGATCACTTTTTCTGCATGCTTTCATGTTTTCCTATATAAATATTATGATACGTGATGAACATTTTTATCGACATGAACCCACTCCAAACGAAAATAAATATTGCGATGTTATCGTAGCTTTTACCGCTTTACAGGAGATGTATTTCCACTCAATAACCCTAATGCATATTTTAGTGTTAATTTTTTACACCTAAGAAATAATAGATATGGGTAAAAATCCAAAATACTCAGTGCGTTCCCTAATCACTCACATAGTGACATCATTATCTCATTTAATCTCTATAATTCGTTGTAGTCGTGAAATAATTATTCTGGAATTCCCAAAATTGTCTTATCTATTTCCTTAATAACTCAGATTACCGTCTCTTATAAGGTAACTTTCTGTTATATATGACTGTCCTGATTATTTGTCATTTGTTTAAAAAAAATCATTATATTTAGCCCTGATAAAGATCTGAAAAATTCCTGATTTATTGTTTTGAGAACATGTAATGTTTTGTGGTTTTATGTTTGAAGTTTGAAACATTTTATGGTGATATTATAATGACGGGACATGTGTTTGCAATTTTTGTGGTTTTTCCTTTTTTCGTGTGATATGTTATCATGTTATCTGTTTTAAACATCTCGGTTTTTTACGAGGAAGAGTAAGTTACTATAAAGAGCGATCATACGTTATTATACGAACAGGATACTTTTGTTGTAGCTCCTAGGTGTTTTTAATATAGAAAACGAATGCATTTTTAAAATATAAAATTGAAAACGATCCTTTGAATGAACACTCGAGGTAGATAACGATCACAAACTGGTTTTAAATGTAAAACTTTTTTACGTCACATAACATCTTATCATAGTTTTATCTTTAAGTTTTTGATCTTATCTTATAAATAACAAAATAAAGGGGTCAGCTTTCGGTGCATGCGTGTTTTTTATGTTCACACAAAGCAACGCGACAGAACTACCTATCAACGTTACAAGGGTATGCAATACAGATTTGCTTCCTTTCATACCGTTGGTCCTAACACGCTAGCTACTCTGAGATGTCGTTCGGTATTTATTTGAAAATGAAAACCAATACTAGGTGTGTGTTTATACAAATTATTTAGGTAACACACCTGTACGTGAGCTCTGCTTCAGGTGTAAAACTCAGGTACGCGGAGTAGACGGTACACCTGTGCAAGGTTTGGGATCTTGGATCGCGTGACATTCCGATCCAACGTCTAAAGCGGAGAATGCTTCTATTATAATAGCTCAATACCGCCCGAAATCGACGGCTTCCTATCTGTGGTCAGCATACACACCTGATAATACCAGGGTGCCCCGTGTCCGATCTACTTCGCGTGTTTATTGGTCGAAGCAGAGTGCATAGCTTTTGACACAAGCATTGATTATAGATTCTTGTGATTGAGTCCCAGTCCCCTTTTCTTCCCTAGTTCTTCACTCTAGTCAGCCGATAATCTCCCTCCATTAATTCCGCGAATCTCTGGCACAATAAACTATCTTCTGTAATGACATAGTTAGTGGTAGCTACAAACACGGTCTATACAGATCCCAATTCAAAGATGAGCAGGTTTATCATGAATTGATTACCGTTTTAAAATTAGCATTGCTCAAACATATATACGACATTTGGCATTAAATTCTTATCTATATACTAGTGCATTATTTTGATACTAATTATACATATTTACATTTATGATCTTTTATAAAAAATAAAGCAATGATGCAGACGAAATCGACAATTTTCAAATGTGAAGTTGCACATGCTTAGCCAAGCTGTCATCGTATAATGACCATGCTACTTCAAAGGTAAAAAGGAAATTGCCATCTTTGGTGATCTATTTTCATTTATACCCTCGTTGTTCTGTGCCATCTTAATCGATTATCTAGCGAGATTTTTTTACTTGTTGACTTTTTAAAACTGTCTGTTTGTGTATGATTAGAGATACACGACTTCAAGATAGAAAAGCGAGATATGATTTCGTTTTTGTGCTAATCTTTCGAAATTTAATCAAAAGAACGATATTACCATGTGTTTCGTATTCTGATAGTATAAGATATAGTCAATCGTTATAAAACCAACCTAATTTTGAGTAAATTTGGAGAATAATAAGATATTATTAAAGTGATTTTTATGAAAGGCATGTGTCTTCTTCTTCAAAAATCTTTTTAATATAAACCTGATAGACGTAATTTATCACACACCCCGGACGTCAATTTGCTTAAAGGTATTTAACTCAACAACGTCCCACTTCAAACAATGGAGTTCGAAATACTATTGAACACCTGTATTTTGCAGGTAATATCTCCACACCTGTGGTGTTGATGATTAAATTACCTGTTTAGCGGTAATAAAATACTTATTTTACCTGTCTAATCAGTTAAGAGTTGAACAGTATTGTTGAAATCTCGGAGGGATGACCCTTCAAACTTTGGAAACCTATAAACCATAGCTTGGTTGTTACACCCGGTTTTTAAAATTACCTGTATAGAATACAGCAAATGGCACCTGTATTTTGTTTCAATGAACTTTAAGAGATATCAAATTTTAACTAAATACGTTGGATATAAATCGATTTCAAGGCTTATAACACATATGTCGTATATATTGTGTTCGGTCATTCACGCCTTCTCAAATGCTAACAAAATCAGATTATGATGTCTTTAAAATCCTTTGAAATATATCAGATGACATTTTAACTGTTTGTCTGCGACACATATTTACACCTGTTGTTTTGTATTTTTTGTTCGATTCATTTTACACGATTTATCAAGAATTTATGGTTATGGAACATTAATTTAATGGGAAATATGAACCCCTCAGAAATTATTTTGTACACACCCAAAATGAACTTAAGATTATATATTGATACGGATAATTATGTTATGCGTACTAGACTGAGTTAAAAATAATAACAATGTGCTAAATAAGCAAAATCTAAGGTCGTATAAATTCACTTATTCAAATCAAAGTTTCAAGATTGCGTACAGGTCGTTAATTAATAGACACTTTGGCAAATACTAAAATAAGATTATCTTAAATATGAATTTTATTTAAATTTCAACTATGCATTTATCCAATGATAAATGCTTTTACTTTGAACAATAAATTTAATTGAAAAGACTGATTTGATAAACACATATTATCAATTGTACAGTTCGTAGTGTCAAATATCAAACATAAAAATGAAAATATGAAAATAGGTATATTATCCTACAGATCACGTGTTAATATATAAGTAATATTTCAAACAAAAAGTGAAGTTTGATTTTCTTATCAATATTTAAATTCGTAAGAAAATCTGCATATATAGAAGCAAAAATGATTTATGAAAAATTACAATAATTATAAAATACTTGTATTTTTGTGTAATTTCAAGCGAATAAATTAAACAAAAAATGAATCACTAAGACGCGAAGCTGACCAATCATTCTGAACATTTATCCTAGTTGTCTGTTTGACTAATTTGAAAAACAAACATCTTCACGATTTTTTTCTTCTTCACGATGATTTAACACCTTTAAGAATTATTATATGAGTCGAAAAGGTGTTAAATTTATTTCGTAGGTGTAAATATTGACACCTTGATTTAAACCACAGAGAGCCATTAGCTAGATAAGTGGCACTCGAACAAGTCCACCGGCATTTGGGTAAATAACGCACAGGATGTCTTCACGGGTTTCCACGTATAGACAATGCTTTAACAGGCATAAGGTCGGTGTTTCTGTTGTGTTTGCTTCTTGTCTTTTGCTAGTTTGGTCAAATGTTTTTCATCGTTGACAATGGTGTCATGTCGACATTTAATTAACAATAAAATAAACTGGATTTATTATTCAATACAAATCGCACAAAGACTCACGTTAAATATTGATATTTCTTATCATTTCTGTGGTTTACACTTGTTCACGAAATCGTAACGCTACAATAATGGTTCAAACTGACAAATTCAATGTTTTCCTTTTGGCCACACAAGAAGTGTGACGTTACAACGCGTCATCACAATTCGATTCAATATTGTTTTTTTCTGACCTCGTTTCTTTGAAAGTCTTGCATTCCTCTTTATCGAAATTGTCCAATTGTTCACGGCTATCGCGACAAAATATTTGCCTACTGATTAGTTCATTATATTGGAGTGTGATACTTCAGTATAAGGTGTTACCGTTCGTTACCTGGACAATGTACCCTCTTCGGGGTATACAACCCAAACACCGGGAATCCACTGTATGGTTAGGTCAAAATTAGATCGGACGTAGAACTGCGGCTATCCTAAATAACTTACATACAATCTTAGACAACTGCACATATTAAATTACGATTCAATTTAATCACAGTCAGATAAAAATAAGGATTTATTTTTATATGATCAGTCAGAATCAAAATGGGTTGAATATTTGCCCCAGTTTTTTTTAAAATTTAAGCTGACTGTTCTTTAAGGGATTGTACCCAAACCTTTACGGTGACCGTATGTAAATAAAGCCTTAAAATGCCTCCACCGGGCCTTTGTATCCCTACCTATTCTGTTTGTCGTCCGGAGGGATCTGACCGCGCTCCTTAATCCCAGTTTGACAATGGTACTTTTCCAATAGGGCACTTGTTCACGCTACCGACCACTCGAACTGTACTTGAAAATGACGGAATTTTTGGCATTATCGCAGGCTCTAGGATCCCCGTTTGTAAATGTCAACATGGTTCTATAAGTCGTGGTTTAAAGGTGTTAAAGTAATGTTGATCAAAGCAAAAGCTGACTAAGTTGTATTGTCTTGATTCCCGTAAAAAATGTCAACTTATATACTGATCGAGCGAGACAAAGCTCTTTCTGTTGACCTGATTCCATATTTAAAATTTTTGTAAATCTTATTAAAGGTATTAATAATGAGTAAGTTGTCAGAATTCGACGTCGTTTGTTCTCTGTAGATAAATATTGATGAAAAAGCACATATGATAAAAAAAATAGAATACAAAACACAAGACTTTGGTAAAAGTTACAATGTGCCGTACCGCAATCTCTTTGGTGCCGAGTTGACTAATTGTCGACATCTTCAGTACAAGCCAGTTGTTAGAATGCCAACATTTACCGGATAAGGACATATTCTGATGAATAATTTCGATATTTGAATTTTGAGTTAGAATCAGTATTCTCTTTCAGTAGTATTTCACTGCTTACCGTGGACCTTAATACAAATATTTCAGATACGAGGAAAAATTGAACAGTTCTGTCGATATATTTGAATTTAAATTGTATTTGGAATTAAATAATGTTCCTGTTTCTACTGTTACCATGCTATTGCAGATGTATGAGGGGGAAAGGTGTGAATAGTCATGCTGAATAATTGTAAAACTTGGTTGTCTGATGGTTGTACTTGGCTGTTGATATGGGGAGATTGCCCTTTACAACTTCCAACCCACTTATCTGGCTTTTATCAGCTGTATATGTGAATTCGAAATGTTTACAGAACCAAAACCAAAATATTATTAACTAATTTTCAGTTTGTGTAGAAAATAATACTAACAAATTATTTTTGTCTATGGATAATTGTATGCGCTGAAATTGACCGTGTCTTGTGAAAATATGATACTCCGAGTTAATTTTTATACCGTTCGTAAATGACGGCTGGATCGTTAGGTATGATAAATATTCTCCAAGAGTCAATATCACTTAAATTACTGCTAGTAATTACAGAACATAAACTGTGTGAGCTGTTCCGTCTAGACCTTAACTAAACTAACGTCAAACGGCCCGCTAGCGCTACTGACACGAACATCTTCAACCTCTAGCCTTCAGCACGGCACACGGAATACGCGATGGGCCCTCTGATTTTGTGGTGTCTTGTTCTATTGTCTTTGGAGAGCGGACGGGTACAAAAACAGAACGCCGGTTGCCATGTTTATCTTGCATTCGTACACGCGTCTTGGCGAGGTAACAAGACAAAGTCTCGACTTGGTGAGGTTCGAGTGGATATGCGTCCTTCTCACATTCGGATATACACCCTACTTTTGAAATTTCAGTTTGTTCCTAATTTAGAAATTATCAAATAGCATTTTTGTAATTATTCTTTTTTTTGTGATAAATAGTAATCTCATTTTTTTTAAATTTTGGTTTCATTTTGTAAAAATACTAAATGTACATTAGCTTCGTTTTTCTTCTTTTTGATTGGTTAATCATCTATTCTTTTTTCTGTTGATCACTATTCATCACTGATTTCTTCAGTTTTAGATTTTCATAACTACGCATTTCCTTTAGCTCAGTTTATTCATCTTTAACAGTATTTTAGCATGAAATGTACACACAACTAACTCAGGAATTCATATTTTCTGACGCCACACAATAAGCTGTTTGCTTACATATCATGAGACATTTATTCCCAACCCTTGTGTCTAGTGATATCTTTAATCTTGCCATCGTTATCTCTACCATAAACCTCTCTAGCCCCACACACCTCCAATAACACACCACTGTATACATCTTATATGAAATTAAAGGCACAATAGTATACGCAGAAATTGAGATTTTTAGATAAAATTATTATTATGATGCTTCTATTTTAACTGTTTTAGCAGCCTTTTTTTTAACACAGTAGAACGTTTCTTGTGATACTATAGAAGCAAACAAAATATCTAAATTTTCCGAAAAAATAATAACTTAATAAGACAAAATTGCATATCACAATACACCCGAAACGATTTGAACTACAACTACGGGAAACTTGTTTCAATTTTTTTTTATTAAACAATGGTTTGGTATTACATACTTAAACTTTATACACGAATACAGAAATGTTTAGCCAAGATGAAGTGAGAAGCTGATTGGCGGCCCTGCTCAGCTTTCCAACACCCTCGCCTCTGGCGTTATGGGTCAGAGTCTGACACAGCTGCGAGCCCCCTCTGCTGCTCAAGGTCTGTTTGCGAGCCAGATACCCATTGATAAAAACCGCGAACTTTTACCTTCTGTTTCGTGACTATTCGACGTTAGATTCTGGCCAGCGGATATTATAGCGGGACCGTGAGAGCCTCTTGCTCCAGATTCGATTTTTAACAAGATCTCTTTGTCTTTCACCACGAAAACAATTTGGAAGTAAATCAAGATCGTCTAACCGTACTATTATAGAGGGGAAATCCAGCCTTGTCATTGTGGTAAACAGCTTTTTGTAACGTTGTTTTGAAATATTCCGGGAGAATGCGGGTGTACTTTCTGTTGAGACATCTTTTCTACAACGTTTTGCATTATTTGTCATTTTAACAATTAATTAATGCCATTTTGAACGTTCAATGTTGTTCTATGAGGACATACGTCGGTGTTTTCGTAATTCAGTGTCTGGGAATTTAAATGATGTACGTGTACGCAGATTTTGAATATCTGGCAAAATTAAAAAAAACATGCTAGTTTGATGGTTGATCGACTGTAGCGGTTCCGATTAAATCCCGCTTATAATTTAATGCCATAAACACAAAAAACAACCTGCATGTAATGTTCACGCGAAGATAGCGGGCAGGCCCTCTGATGTTTTAATTAATCGGGAAAATTTAATTCTGGAGTACGTAATTATTGATGGTATCTATTGATGGTTTAGCCATTAGGACCCATAGCTTGTATGTCTCGAATATTAGAAGTGTATTATCATACGCTGGACAAATACACCAATGTTTCATAAAAAGATTTCTTGTAGATAGATGCTATCTTACATCAATTTGTGATGCCGAATATTCGTATCCAGCCCGCTCCCCCCTTTCCTCCCCCTCCCAACCACCAACTCTATTTCATACGATACCCTGATCGTGTAAAGATAGTACATACATGTATATACGGTGGTGTGATGCGCATTATTATCTATAATTACCTCATATTTTGATTTACCGGAGATATACGTGGCGGGATTTTTTGTATCGCAATACGTATTTAGCTTATCTCACCTTCGCTCGCATCAACAATTAGTACAGTAGCTGTAAATACAAATTTACATTAACAGGCCTTGAATAATCCCGAACAATTTGTCTACCGAAGCCGTGTTTTAGAGGGATCGCAGGGGTGGTGTAATACCCTGTAATAACTAAACGAGACAGCTTTCGTACTCTCGTTCAAAAAGAAATAAAAACAACTTTCAAGCGGTCAAAAGAGATGTCTGAAAAGCAGTACTTTTCCTAATACCATGCATGCGCTGAAACAACAATATATCGTTCGAGGTGTGGAGAGTTGGAAGGGATTGGGGCTTAGTCTCGTTCGTCGAGACAGCTTTATTTTGTTCTGCCCCTGTTCGATCGTGATCCCTTCCCTCCAGTTAATAACCCCTATTACTCCTGTTGGAAGCCATTAGCGTCTCGGTACCAGATTATCGGCGGAGTTCGACCACGCCTCGCGAGCTCACGTGGAAACCACATGTTTTCACCCGTAACGAGCTTATACCGAGCGTATGAAAACATACATGTATAGGTATTATATATGCTATCAATATCATAGAAAACATGAGATTAATTTGTTTTTCTTACGATTAAAATCTGCCCCTTTATTTACATCATATTAAATGACTTGCTTTACCATAACAGTCTCAGTTCAAGGTACGGTACACTATTAATATACATTAATATATCGTACTGATGCGGTCTGTATACTAGATATATAGCTGAAATTTTAAAAGAGTGCATGCTTGTGAAGGGACACAGGATTCTGTGGTGCAACATTTCGTATATCAAGAAGAGTACAGGACCGGTCAACCTAGATTTAGTAAGTTTGTATAGAAGATACACAAGGAGCGGGTCACCCGGTCACCCATGATTTTAGAACTTAGTGTCAGAGGATACAGTATATATAGGTATATGTGTAGGAGTACGTTTATTAACGCCGGGCCGGTCACTCTACAGTTATTAAGTTTGTATCAGAAGATACTATGGCCAACAAGGGCCGGGTCAACCCGATCACCCTAGGTTTTATAAGTTGGTACGTGTATTAATAACGCCGGGCCGGTCACCCTAAACTTGTTAAGTTAGTAATATACACTATGTACACGTGTACACGCGGAATGTGATTACACATACATTACACATAGTACCAAATATGTGCGGTAACAGTCACAGGCATTAATCATGTTGTTTTGTATAGTACGTTAAGGTTAACTAGATAATAGCACTGTGCATGATTTGTGAGTATACGTCAATGTTTTAAAAAATTGCTTATAAATGTATAGGTACGTACGCGTGATAAACGGTATATTTTATACATATGTATTTTTGTATGTGTGAAATATGTTGTGTATGTATTATATTTTGTGTTCATAAAGTAAATATGATAACACTTTGTATCATATACATTATTTATGTATGATATGAACGTATATAATTATGTGTATATAATATGCATGTATATGTTTATATAATATGTACGATGTGCGTATGTACATATTATGTATAAGTATAGAAATATGTATACATGTACATCTATATTAAATGTAAGTAAATGAATATGTCTACATAAAATTTACATGCAGAAGAATATATACATTGTACATAATGAACACATATATGCGTTCATATACTGTCATTATATACAATATGTAGCTACATACATATAAATATAATATATATATATGTAGGTTACAAATATGTACACACTATGAATGTGCAATACGTTTTTTAATATTCAAGAAAGTGAATCTACATATATATGCTATATTTAGACCATGTATGTATACATTTATGTAGAATCAGTTTTTCCTATTATAACGGATATGGAGCGAGATATGTAAATATATAGAGCATAATGATCGATTGTATGTACATGTGTCTAAATATATACAGGTAATACACACTGAAATTACCTATTTAGACGTTATAGTAAAGAAAACTCCTGTAGTACGGATACAAATGCAAACGTACACATACATGGATATATTAGTCTGGCTACATGTACAGGTTTATACCGTATAGACATGCCCTAATCAGCCAACACTACGATATACAACGGTTACAACAGATCTATAGGGCACCCTAATTAGCGAGAACACTTCCTATATCTACCACCATAGATTTGACCCATTGATGTCTTTATATCAACAGGTGCTCGGAGCGGGTTTTACTTTGGGGCTGAACGAGACAGTGCTGAAATATAACAGTCAAACCCTTTGATAAGAAATCACAGACGAAGCAGTGAAATATTTGCACAGGGAAATATCTCGGCCCACCAATGGATCAACTCGCCAGGCTGCCCCTTTAATAAGAAAGCATGGTTTACGCCAGGGTTGTGTAATAGGGCCTTTGGATTAAAACCTATTTCGGCGACAAGTGTTAGGAGAAATAGTTAGTACATGGATATATACACGGTTTCAAAATGAAGGAGACGATGATGTGTTGTGATTTATTCAAACGGATCTTGTTTTTTTCTTTCTTTATATCGATGACCAGTGGTCAGATTGTTATATCTAAAAGGGAATTAAGTGTAAGAATTGGCCGAAGTGTGTATTTCCGACGAGATGACCTCAAGTTTGCTCGGACGGAATCCAATGGCGATTGTCGAGTTCAGGTTGTCCAGGATGACCCCGTCACTCTGAGAGTCGGGCGACTCGAACCAGAGGTACGTATTCCTTACATTAATCAGCTACATCAATCTGGGTGGGTTTGGAAATGAACTGTCATATATATTGCATTATATCATTTTGTATGTAGGATATTTATTGACATGTCATTTGCAAGTCACAATATAGACAATGTCTTGCACTTCGTATATTTCTAAATTTTGTATTTCTGCAAACACGAGAAAAGTCCATATGACAAACGTTGAAATAAGTTTGACGTGTTTCAACTGTTATCCATGTTAAAATTCACGACCGTTATTCAAATATCAATTTGTCCCTGGCGGGCTTCTTTTGCTACATCCAGCAAATAATACACATCTGTCGCTTTGACTTAATATCTGCTATGATACTAGAAAACTGTGTAATATAGACGGGCCGGTGCACAGAGGAAACACGAGAAAAACCCTGTGAACGGTCGAAACGGTATTTTGCGAGCAGACGATGGAATATTTACACGCTTATGATAAAAGCCTCCCTCCCTGAATACGTAACACAATCTAAGACAAACTCCCGCGTGAATGGTAACTGTTGACATGCTTGGTATTATTTTCGAGTAAATATCCATTTTCCGCGGGAAACTCATTAGTAAGATTATGTTCGTCTGCTGAGGTGGAATTTCTCCGCGTGACGCTCCAGCACGCGCTTCCAGCGCGCGGTTGACATATTTTGATATGTAACTGATTGACGGACGGGTTGTCCCTGCAGACGTTTTTAGGTATATCTATTACTTGTGATGAGCTAAACTGGAAATATTACGCCACGATTGCTGAGATACATAATAGACTTTTATATTGATATCTTTAATGAGAAAACCAGCTGAAATTCCTAACAAAGTTGTTACAAGCATATTAAAATTGTGTATAAAAGTATTAAAATAAACCTTCAAATGTTAATTTTTGAAATACTTGATATTTTCCTCGTGTGTCGGTTCCTTAGATAAATATGTTTTCCGGGTTGTCGAGTAGGCATACATCAGTCTGTTATCATAGCAGATCGTTACAAACTACCAGCATTACGCTCATTGCCCTACACTCCCCAGCACCACCTTACACACATCTGTGTATTCAGGTGAGATCTGACTCTCCCTTCATTTTTTCCTGTCGGCAGCTTTATCATAATCAGGCGGTATTGTATATACTCATAATGCCAGAAATGTAATCGAAGCGTGTGAAAACCAACCCTTGTAGAAGCTCATTAAATGATGCATTTGGTAGATGCCAGCCATTCGACAGGAGCTCATGACTTTGAGTGGTGCACAAGCCATAACATCTGCTTCCCCCCTCCCCTCCCTCTTCCTGGATCCCTCCCATCCTGACCCTCTTCCTGACCCCCTCCCCCACCCGTACTCCCTCCCCTATAATGACCCCCTCCCAAATCCTTACCCTTCCCACTAACTCTACCGATCTACCTTCTCCACACAATGTACGTATCGCCATTTTCCTATGCATGTATGTAATACGTAGTTTATACTCGTGCGTAATGCACGTGCATTGTTAAGTAATGCACTTGGATAGGCAGAGTGACACTGTTAATACACAAGTAAGGTACAACTAAGGTATCTATAAGAAGTTACTGCTTCACAAATCCTTGAAGCTATTTAGACGGGATAGGCATAAAACATCTCCTCTCTCCGGCTTGATAATAACATAAGCTATATATAATCCATACCTGATGTATAGAGATGAGGTATTGTTTCTACTTAAACAAAACACTCCCTGTTAGTAAGGAGCGGCGTTTCTAGGAGAAAAACAAAGGGCCAATTAACCAAGACAAAAATGATAGAAATAAGGGTCATTGCCCTTTCTAGGTCCATCTGGCATGTCTCTGAATCTTATTATACTTATAAACAAAAGATGAAGATAAATATGATGTTTCGTGTGCTTACAGCATTATATATATACCGTCCAAAACAAGCGTTCAGATACGACAACACTACATTGACTGTCTCTTATGGGAAATATACGTACATGTTAAGTTTATTCTTGTAACACATTATTTAACCACGGGAGCTTGAATCGCTTGGCCCCTCCCTTCTGAATATAATTCGGACTTGCCCAAGGCTAATACTATAACACATTGATACCTCGCAAAGTTCAAGTACGTCATCATTTTGATGTTCTCTTTTTGGAAACCCGAACTACATTTTATAATTGTGCCACTCAGATAGCCCT
Organism: Chlamys rubida; assembly: GCA_032359455.1. Taxonomy (NCBI): domain Eukaryota; kingdom Metazoa; phylum Mollusca; class Bivalvia; order Pectinida; family Pectinidae; genus Chlamys; species Chlamys rubida. The sequence continues at coordinate 60,169 of JAUMHH010209969.1, read as the reverse complement.
CTTCATCTGGTGAGAGTCTCGGAAGCGTACTTAATGTTTAGAATACTATTTAATTCTAGCATAATGCACACGATTCCGTGCGATGCTGTTTGCTAAATAGAAAATAGCATATGTGTACGATACAAAAAAGGTTCACTTCATACCAATATGACAAAATGTTTCCTGAAACTAAAAACAAAATCCAGTTTTTCATACCACTTACCATATGTATACACAATACAGCCGTTTTCTATATTTGCAATTTGTTCAAGAATTAATTGGTTAGTATGCGGTTCAAGAGCCTGGCTTTGTTCTATTTAATAGGCTTTGGTAGGGGTCTTCAGTGAATCAGTTTTGTGAATGGAATCTACTGTATAGGTCAAATACACTTCTCGGGTTGAATGCATGTACTGGTCCTTAGCTGCCAAAAATGCACGTGAGCTCCCAAACTTCCTAGTTTTCTTACCACCAGGATACCTATAGGAGGAACATCCTATCTTCAGTACAGCTTTGGTGATGTACCCAAAACACACTTTCTCTCGTTTGATTTAAAGGATGTTTTTTATAGAACAACACTGTTAAAACCCATATCATATTCGAACGAGTTTTACATGTTCGTAAGACAAGTTGATTTAATCTTTCGCTATCTGTGGGGTGCTATACATATGATACTCCTTAACATCGTCCACCTGCTCTAGAAGTAACGAAAAGCATTGAACCGATCCGCCGAAATACCCCCAACCTCCCCGCATACTCGTCACATTCCGGGGGATTGAACTATCCCCTCCCCCGTCTCTTTAACCCTCCACAATGTATGTACGTCGTTAGTCTTCTGTCCTGAACGAACGTCAAGAGCTATCGCGCAACGCCACTCACGCTTAATTGAATTGAATATCCCCTGTGGAAAATAATGAATAGAAAATGCATACCGCCTTTCTTTATAATTAAAGGCAGTCGTCAAGGTTGCTTCTTAAGAACTTGCGTTTTCTCAAGTTTTTTTCTTTTAGAAAAAAAGTTTTGCATGCATGTCACGAGATTCATGCCGTAATTTCAAGGCCTATAGTAAGAAAAGTTAATTAGTTTAACAGCCGAGTTATGTACACTGTGCTGAATATCGTGTATCTTATATACAACGCCCACACGTAACGCGTGAAATCTGAGATAAAAATGAAACAATATTAATTAATGTACGGTGTATGAAAAATTACTGGAGCTATGTACAGTATGTAGCAGTGTGTAGCATACTGGGGAAGCGACTAAATCAAAATTAAGAACCATACCGCTAAGAGGAATCCATGTCTGACACCTATTTTAAATATATATAAAAATCTATAAAACAAGTACATCAAACAAAGTTTACAACCCACATTAAATAATAAATAAAATATATCATAACTCATATCGTCGGGTCAGGGATATTCACAAAAATGTATAGCATGTTGTCTACAAAGACATTTATCAGACGGTACAAATTCATAAATTTACCGGAAAACGTTTGCCCTGCGAAGATTTATAAAGAGCAGAAGTGTCCTGCAGGGACGTACAATGGGAGAAACTGGGGACTTAATCCTTACAACGATTTCAAACCCGTATCAGGTGTAAGATCTAAACCTGACTGTCACCTGAGGTGTGTCAAATACAGACTTATTATCCATTTTCACACGTTTCTATTCTATGTAACAAGAAATCCAATTTGGCTCATTTCAATTAGGTGTTTTTTCTCGCTATTTACACTACCGGAGGCGATATTCGCGCTGTTGATACTACATCCGAAGGGAAAGCAAGCTCAGGATCGAGGATAGTCTTATTTCCGGTTCGCTGATTTAGAGCTGTATTGTGTCTCGACAAAATATACCTAGCATGTAGTGTATACCTGAAATCTCGTGATGATTTCTGATAGTGATATTGTGTATCTATTGTCCGTGGGCTAGAGATTTCACCGAGATCCTAATTACAATGTTGTTTGTCGTCACCTGAGTTTTAACCTTGTAGCCATAAAGTTTTCGCACAGATGTCATGTCATAGGAACGAAACCCGTTTCGACTCATATCCATCTTTCTTCTCATTTTCGTAGAAACTTACCTTAGAATGTATTTAACAACTCGGGCATTTGTAAAGATATTTAAGCAATTTCTGTTAATGAAGTAATAATTGTTTTGGTTTTCAACGACAAAAAAATATATGTTTTAACAAGCATGAAATATTAGCAAAACGAATATATAAAATCAGATCTGGGTGTTGACATTACATATATATTAACATTAACACAACAACCCATGGTAGCAGGGACTCCTTTCCTGTATTTTTCACTAGATATTGAAATTCTGCCATTTTGAGGCTAATGTAGGCTTTTTGAGCTGCAGCATCTTCATTTGAAACCCTATCTCACATAATACAATGTACCAAGTTTTTAATTTGTGAAGTTTCATCGACCACAATGCCGGAGAAATCGATACGATTTATCTTCATAAACTAGGTCGGGAGCAGACGACAAACCCTCAAGTAAAGAACATTTGCCTTTCCGATTCAAGAGAGAGTCGAGATGATATTTCAGAAATAAGATACCAATCTGTTCATTTCTAAAGGTGATACGTCTTTCTGAAATGAAGTTGAAATTATTGTTCTCACCTATAACAGTAAAACCGCCAAAGGCGCTACAGTCGTGGTATAGCTCGCTTAAACTGGGGATTCATTTTCTGAGAGGATTCTCTTTCTAACGTAAAAGGACAATACTGTAACTTCACTTTCAAGATGCTGAAATAGGATCTCTATTAAATCACACAAAGAAACAAAAAATAACTGCAATGTGTGTCATTTTAACTGGAGTCACCTTGATGAAAAAAGAGAGGTCAAATTGTAAAGAGCCGAATTCAATTTACCTAACAAACAGCGTATGTTAATGTTTTTTTACCTACCTACCAGTATCAGGTTCAGAGCCCAGACTCTCTCATTCCCTTTTTTCTCGTCATACTTTCAAAGGGAGATTCTAGATAAGGAATGCATGTGATAAAAATCACACTTTAGAGGCTGCTTGTGTTGAGATGTTGAGAGTACGTCTATCACTGACCCGGTTAAACGGAGTCACGTGTTCTTTTACCTGCAGAAAGGTTCACAAATAAAGACATTCACCTCCGATAACTTCCTTGATTAGACGCAGCCTTGCTCAAGCGAGCAGAAAATGGCCTCGATGAGTTCACGAGTTGAGGGTTTAGTCAGCCGGCTATTGAGTAGATAACAGCAGGTTTGGTACATTCTGTGTGGCCAAATGGCTAAATTGTGGTGGTCAGACAAGCGAGATGTTAATCGGACCATTAGCGGTCAGTTTAGACGTTTATGTCAGTACGTATTGTGCATATTTGCATGACTTGTCCGACGCGCACGGGCTTGAAAAAGGGGTAAGGGCGTACGGATGAGCGAGCTTGTTGGACAGTGTGTTTGGTTGAAAGCTTTTAAAGTTGCTGACCGCACCAGCTTGACCATTTGACCACGCCATCAATGGTAGGGGTGTATAACGGACAGTTTGCTGATTAATAGAGAATCTTGAATGTCAATCATAGCTGTAATTGATTTTGAAATTTATAATCCAAACTGATAATTACGCTTCAATACAACGTCAGATAAAAGCAAGTTCTGTGCGATTTAACTTTATACATTGAATATCATTTCATTGACCTACTTTGTAATAATGTATAGAACTACTAGTCAAGAAAGGTTAATTTCGAACTCGATTAAAAAAACGTCGCACTAACTTGACGGATTCGACTTCAAATCTGAAAAATGCCTTTGAACAATGAAACGATTTTTTTTCTCAATCGCCATTGGGCCGATGTTCTCCGAGTTCCCAAGTGAGCCGTGTCTCGATAAGAACACGTGCGCAGCTGCTGCAGCCATGATACCGATTAGATTTCGTGCGCGAGACAAAAAAAATGCAGGTCATTGGAGCAACAGGAGAATCTGCAAGCCAAGTCGAAATTGTGTCTGTTTGCAGTATGTGCTGAAAATGAAATGATACAGCTTAGTATGAAGAAAATCCCACAAACCACATGGAGAACAAATTCAAATATTTGATTTGTAAAGAAACATGATGGTTTTGTTAAATTCGTCTGTCTAATAGTTTGTATTACACAGACAACAAGAACGATCGACGATATTTCCACAAAGGGTCTACACCTAATAACCCCCTTAGTCGATCATTCAGCCCGTTTTGCGTCTATATTGCAGTCGCCACTTTTTGTCATGTGCTGTACATGTTATAAAACTGTCGACTATCTTGCAGTAAATATGGCCAATGACCGACTTCCTGTTATCAAAGGGTGTCTCTATATGAGAAGTAGTTTTTTTTATAGAGAGGTCAGCCATCTCGAAATGTAAGCTTCCCAACCACTGACGAGGCATGTAAATGGACGAAATTGTCATATGCTGTTGTTAATAACTACTTTGTTTGGCCGTCTGTGTAGACTTACACGTTTAGGCGCTTCCTTTCTTAATTTTTATAGTTATTATACCAAAACATAACAAAGCTTCACACTGTCAACTATAATATATCACAACTTGTTTTTGAGGAGGTGTTGGAAACAGAATGTGTACTAAGCAACTTCATCTCGGCTGCAACATACAGATGCACACGTGTGTGTCCATTACGCTTGTGTACGATTTGATATTAAACGCAGTGCGTTGCATTCCAAACGTCACGGCTTTAAACACAGTCAAATCAGTTACCACACCAGATTTGGCAGGCGTGTAGAGAAAAACAAAAGCCTTTATGTACAATACATACCGAAACGTCAAGTGTTTGCATTAGTCGAATCAACACGAAACGCACGTGTATAGCGCTAACTCACGCCTAATCTCCTCCTTTGTTTTACCATCCATGCAGAGAATTAAAAAATCTGGAAAACATTACTGTATTGTTTTAGCAGATAAAAGCTCTTTTCTTACATATTTTCCAAATTCGACATAATGCATTTATTATCGTTTTTACTAACTGTTGGAATAGTTGTACATGGGAATGGCCACAAATTGATTAATTTCCCATATTAACTGTAATCTCAAACGAGGCGTTTCGAGCGGAGACCAAATGGTTTTGCAATAATCTCCAAAAACAAGGGGTATGTCTACGTCACTCGACTCAGCATCAACGCAACATACATATCACTGAAAAAGACATTTAATGCTTAGTTTACTATCCTCATGAAAACTTATTTTGGCACGGTATTTTGAAAATGACAGAAGAGCAACTTTTGTTAATGATGGAGCGGAACAGGATATGCATTGACTAAAAGCAGAAACCAAACACAATCCGGAATGTTTCAAAAAACGTATTATTGCTACCAGAATTTCAAAAGAATACTTTTTAAATTATGGGCGTATCATTCAGCGGTGAAAATGATATGTTTTCTGTTTTGTTGCTTAAAAAGTTAAATATGTGAGGCATCATCAAAAACATGAACAAAAAAAACAAAAACAAAAATATATAAATTGAAGTTTCCGGTATCAGAGTAAAAACTTGAATTGTAGGAATTCAATTACTGGTATAGTGCTTACGAAATATTGGCCGTGTCTTATCTGCTCCCTATTTATCACAACAGATCCCATCTTTGAAATCTCGACATGTAAACAATACAATTGTGTATATCTGGTATGCTTGTTTGTTTATTTGGACGAGGTATTAGATTGTGTGCAAACTTCAGAGAATTCACCAGATTAATCAGGAAAACAGTTTTTGAAAATAAACAGGAATATTATTTTTTTTCGAAGTTGATTCGGAGTATAAACGCAGTTGAGACTTTTTTTTATATTAATTCCTTGTATACGATCCTTCTTTAGATGTGCTCTGTTTTCTTACCGAGATCATTCAGATGCACTTTAAGACTGTTTTTATTTACGTCTACACGAAACGTTTAATATATTCTATATTCCTTTGAACGTTGCTTCGTAGTTTGAAGTTACGGGAGCTCTCAGCTTGCAGTTTCCTAACGATGATATACGTAATCTCATCGATTTAATTTGTTTTCAGAAATTCTTCCTTGATTTTGATATTTCAGCTTTATAACCGTCATTCTGTGTGTGTTTTGTCGGCATGCATGTGATATTCCTTTTAATCGCTATAAACTGGGTTTTTTTTGGTACGGCATCATTAATTATGGTTTAAAAGCGTCAATTAATCACAGAAGTACGTGCCACGTGTTGTCATGCTGGTTTAAAGTGCAAAGGGGGAAAACATACCAAAATGCTTCAATGTGCCAGTATGTTTGAATTTAAGTATTCTTATTTTCCCCATAAAATATACCAACGATTAACGCTGTTTGTTTCCACGTGTCTCTCGTTTGACACTTTGATCGTAAGTAGAGGTTTGCGGTGGGTGGGGGTGAAGGGTTGGAGGGGAGGGGATGGTGACGTTCGAGAAAGGGAGTGCTGCGAGGAGTATTACATTTTTTTTGTCAAATATGTTCCCAATAATTTAATAAATTTTAGCACGGAATAAATTCAGATTATAGTTTACAATAAAAAAAAATCTGTAATAGTATTAACATGTGTAGGCTGTAATTTTTTTTCTGAACCCGCCACAGACACAAGTGTACACCTGTAACATATATACGAGCACACTCGGAAGGTACAATAATATACCTCCTATGAACTATCCCTCATCTTGAGGCAGAAATATTACAGGTGTCATATTATTGCCCTAGAAATGTTTAACGGTGCGCCGTCTATACGACGAGAGCAGTAGTGAGAAAAAAACATCCTTAGGTGGCCAAAAGAATATGCTACCTGGACGGACCACACAGAGTGCGCATGCCCTATCATCAACGTCTACAGGTACAACTATGATGCTTACTTATGTATGTACGCACGCTTGTTGGTTTTTTCGCATTCCGTAACTGTTGTTAATTTTATCGTACGGTAAATATCATTTAATGTAAAATAACGAAATTTTAGTTTTTCTTATTGACTGAAGCAGGAGTGATCACTCATAATGTGCTATATGGAACTTACGAATACATCTTAAAGCTCTTGTCTACAGAGCCACGCAAATGGGCAGCGACATAGGACTTTTCATTTTCAAACGAACGCAAAGAGTCAATCAAATCTACAGCCTACCGGCTACTATTATTTGAAATGGATTTTATGAGTTTTACGATACAGTATATTTTTGTACACACTTACTCATATTTATTTGTAATTAGAGGGAAAGAGAAAAAAACCACCAAGAGATAAAACAATGCATTTTACCGTAATGATTCATTTGATAAATGTTTGTAAATTATTCAATTCTTGTATTACTAAGTACTGTCACCTTTGGAACGTAAGGCGGAAAAAGTGACAAATGTCGCCATGTTTTAACTCATGTAAAAGCTTTAGAACTGTCACATTTTCGCGAGGTCGGTGATAAATCTTACCACAGGTACGACATAAGTCACGCGCAGCGTTACGTCATTGGACAGGTGAGCGACCTTCGGTCACTGCATACAATACGTGTTGTTGTGGTCAAGATTTAATAAATGCTGGACGTATTAATCAAACATTTTGATGTTGGTAAGGTCCGCCAAGCTTCATGTTATCCTCGACTGCGATCAGAATGTGTGACAAATGTCGCCATGACACTTTAATCGTGATGAATCTAGCCGGCCTGAACCTACTTAACTTCATCTCAAATAAATGTCATAAAAACTTTTAGCTCTGGTCATAATCTAAAGTGTAACTGATAGGGTTTAAGTAAAATACCACCGACAAGGCTTCAGCCGTAAGCTAACAGTACGGAACATGTCCGCATAAAATGTTTCATTATTTTTGACCCAATCCGCTCCGTTGGTCAGTTTAAAGGTCATCCTTATGTTAAATTACGAATTGGTCAAAAGACTTAATCTATGTGACAGTATTAGAGTGAAGAAGGCCTCGGTAGGTACTACAAACAAAAATAGCTCAAAAACAAAAAACTCGGGAAAAAGTTATTAAAACCTGCATCTTATGCTAGAGAAAGTTTTCTTGTTTCGTCCCTTCAAGCTATATCATGCCTCTATGTTGTACGTTTGTCTCATATACATATATAAATGAAAACGTTTATAATTTGAACATTTCTATTTTCCTCCATGACCCCGAACATGGCAAAATTAACCAGTCGTTTCCCCCCTATGACTTAACCCTTTCACCCCTATGTAACTTTAGTAGACTCTACCATGCATTGATATGGATGAGTCCATTATGGTCTACAGTGGTGAAAGGGTTAAACTAATCTGGACATGAACATTCAATAGATGGTGACATATATGAAGGAAACCCTGATTTTTGACCCGACCTGATCTTATATACCCCCTACTGTGCACCACTATAAGACGGGGAATACTGATTGAATCACGAAACGCGATGTGTGACAACCGGTGAACTCGCCCCACACCCGTTTCATTTTAACGTTATCAACCCCATAGTGGTTCAAGTATCTTTATGACACGTGTTCGGGCATCAGAGTTGATGTTTTATACTCTTTCCCTTGTTACCACCGCACAGTCTCGCTGCTGGAGCGGCCATTTGCCTTCAAAGCGTCTAAGTGACATTGACACATTGCTCGCGCTCCTCGGGTTGGCTACCTCCACCACCATGCGCGATGCGTTTTGATCCAACTTGTCATTTGTTTACTAGTATTTTGCTAGCTTAGTGTTAGGTCCATGATTACTTGGTACTAGAGTAGTTTTTTTACGTTTATAATTTTGTCATCATTTTCATGTGAAGGGACACAGGTGCTTTATAATCGAGTGGTCAGTAAACCCAGCGATGTCATTTCATGGAGGTTGCGAGAGTACTTGGGGCATGAAAACAGCTATCGTGTCCGTGTATGTCAAGATATTACAATCCCACGTGTTATGGTGTACATTTTTTACTTTGCAAATGTTTGTAAATTTTCTGACAAGAGTACAACGTAGATTGGTTAGATATAAATGTTCGTGAATTTTAAACCAAAGGAAATCTCACTATACTACAACAGAGCTAATGCCGTTTACCCGTTTGGAAGTAGATTATCTAAATATTGACGTTTATGGTGGCCATTTGCAAAGGGCAGTGGCAATGTTTTGCTACAAAGAACACAAGAACTGTCGCCTGACCGAAACATTGCATAATATGTTGATATTCGGCTACAAACTAGGAATTCAGAACAACGAGTTTACACTGTTCGCCAAGTAAACAAACATTTACATTGTTTAAAACTGCCTATTTTCCAGGGTCAATGTATGCTAGGACCTAATTAACAAAAAGAACGACACGTCATCAGCCGTGACGCAATTCGGACAAAAGCATATACGCAGCTAAATGTTCTTGTAAAGTTTGTAGCGAATCTATAAACACTGAATGGGGTCGTTTACCCTACCTCTTCAATAAGTTGTGAATGGAGGTTAAAAAGAAGTCGTTTCACAATGGCGGTCGTTAGTTATTTGACCCTGTGGTTTGGCTGTTTTGTCATCACCCGAAGGTTAGGCTCCCAAGTACATTTGCGTAAAAAACCCCGAAGATCGTTGTTTGCTGTTGCTCGTCCAGGTATCCATGTACATGGATCGTTTCTCATATGTTCAACAATACAGATTATCGTCTTACCTCTAACTTAGCATATCCCATACATTAAAACCCCGTCACTCAAGTAAACGACTGTTATCAAAATCACATTACAAGACTCACTGACTCGCCGATGGACCAAATTCTCATTCCCCATAAAAAACATTCCTACACAATTTCAATAACGTCAACAAAGTGCAGAAGCATCATATCGCAAAATCTCGTTTTTCGCGAGATTTGATAAATGTCCTAGACGCCCTCTGTCGGTGAAACAATAGATGTGCTTTTATCAGCTACCGTTGTAAAAATTCAGCATCGCTAATCTATGATCATTTGTCTTCCTATTCATAATGTCATATCACGGGATATTTTATTACAAGAAAACTCTATAAGTGATAGCAGTTTTGCCGTAGTTATGGCCAAGATCGTAAAACCATAGGAAATACAACACTCTGGGCGACACTAAAGCCAAGATAAGGTCGTCCGCGGAAAACTGCAGGATACTACCGGGAGGCAAACTTTTAGCATCACTGGGTCCAACTTCAATGGGATACAAGGCTTATATTTCGTCCTACACCATACACAGAGTACTAGTTTCCACAAAAATGTCTTACACGGGGTCGGAGAAATCAATAAATCAAATAGATAATGTAGAGAAAACATGGCGGAACCGTTAGTGTATGGATTGCCAAGGACGTTACAAATAATTGTTAACTGGTATAAGGCCACTTGAAGCATTTAGTGTACACTTGGAGCTATCGATGACAGATTTTTTTTTCAAGTTATCTTTCTACCAATGTGATGTCAAAATGATGCATTTTGTTTGTATTTTCGTTGCTTTATTTTTAAACCATTCCACTGAATACTTGACATACGCAAACCAAGATATAAATATTTATACAGACACTATCTGTTTTCTACTGCAGAAATATTTCACATGAAAATTCCGTCGATTGGAGTTTTAAACAGTCTATTCCACATAACTCTTCAGATGATGGAGTATACGACAACGTTATTATAGACATATGAAAATCTTGCAACTATGGTGGTCTTATTGTAAATGTGTAATGCTCGACCCAACCCCGGACAATAGATCCGGACACGCCTTTATAAGATTCCGTATTTAATGTCCGTTCTCCGTTTCTGTATATTAGTCATTACGCATATGGTCACAAATATGTATTGTGGGGCAATTCAACGGAGGGAGTTCCACGTTTTTCTTTTTATGTTATTCTTTTTCACCAAGCATTGGCATACCTTCAAAGCGAGCCAACTATAAATACATATTTCTATTCATATTAAATATGCTTCAAATAGAATAAGACGATATGGGCGATTTATTTCTTTATGAATAGCAGGTGTTCGCTGGTTGCCTATTTCAACACTAATATATACCTTTGAGAAACATGTTGTTAAAAAGTCCCCGGTATGGACGAGCCATGTGTACCGAACAACCCCACGTTAAAATCGCAATTGTAATTATTTTCCATCGCGATTGTTTGGAAGGACTTAATTTTTGAAATTTGAGCCATTTTATTACCGAGTGTCCATTTCGACAGCGAAATCGATGTTTTTTTCTGTTTACATTATCAAATTAGAAAGGGAATATTCAATACCGAAATATGATATTCTGTAATTGACAGAGTGGCATTACTTAGGGTTTGAGCTTCTGTTTACACGACATAGAATAGAAACTGCTACCATTTCATACTCTCGTTAATTACCTTGTCGGAACATATTCGCTTTTAAAACATTGACGGACCTGGGGTATACATCTACATCTACTGAAACTACCTCACCCATACTCGCTTTTTAAACAATCCGTTTTTATAAAAACTTATCCTTCACCTCACATGATACAAAACTTTAATAAATTAAAATTGAATGCTGTTTGTACTTTCGAAAGTTATAAAACGAGATTATATGATAATTGTTTAATTAATCAGAAAATAACTTACTAACTAAGGAATGTGAAATATTAATTAATATTTGTTGGGTGTTTCACAAAGTATTACCTATAGATGTAAACAAAATGTGTCTAATCTGTTCTCAAATCTATCTAATACATTTGAATTAGATAAAATAATTGAAACATTATGAAGTATTATAAACTTGTTCAAGATATTTAAAACAGTTTAACATCATCAGTTTTAATGACCAAGTTTCTTAGATCTTTCCGCCCAATACGCCAACCCTACACCGTGCTGTGTATCAAAACAAAGTTATTATTATTATCAAAACAGTTAATTAGTACATGTCATATTTTTTCGTAATTAAGTGTATTGAAATTTCTACCACACATGCGAGATAACACTTTGAGATAGCCCTGTAGATTCTAAGATGGTCGACATGCGGTGTTGAACCATATCGAGAGGGATGTGCTAAGGATAACTGCAATATTATATAAAGTTTCGAGAGGCAATGCTAATTATTCTCTGAGATACCTACATACCTACCAACTGTATACTGCCCTAAAGCTCTGCTTATCGAATTAAATTTATCTAATATATATCTATATGTTCGCGTTGGGAGTCACATATGCACATGACCGGGATACAGGTTTAGAATGTTGAAAAATATCTCCCGAAGAATATTTTAGAGAAGATTAAAGATAAGTTTCGTAGCATGTAGACATATCTGTTTAGTCAGTATCAGAGGAATTTCTGCTCCCTAAAATACATCTACAATACGTTAAGTGTGGTTTAAATGCTTACAAAATCATCATCCATACTTTGACATGGTATAGACCTCAAATATATATGTCTTTTCTCCGTTTTATCAATTGTAAACTTCGTTCTAGCTTTGCATGATACATGTATTATACATAAAACCTGGCCGTAACCGACATCACGTGAGCTAGTATTTGATATTCCGGAGATTAATATCTATACGTCCTCCGTCTAAGTGTGGAAACCTGATAGGGAAGCCGGTTAGAAAATATTAATAAAACCGAAGGGATTGCCCATCCTAGTATAACAGGGTGGAATACACAGTGAAGCTGCTATATAAAGTGGCATAGGTCTATATTTTCTTACCAAATCTGACTGTACAATTTTTTCCCTCTTAATGACTGTTTTTTAAACAATATTCGAGAAAGATCGGATATGATGAATTCCCGCTTTTGTTAGATACGGTATACATGGAATATATTGATAATGGAGTGATGGTATATTGGAATTCACCATCGGTCGTCATATTTCCAGGAGCATATGAAGAAGCTTACAGAAGGTGAGGGGTTAGGGAGATACTGACCAAAGGTGAGAGGTCAGGGTTCAGCGTCGTTCTGAGCGTCATTCAGCTTGACACTTTACTTTGATAGTTAAATTCTGTAAAGCTGTATAAAAAGGTACCAGTATCACGGGGAAGCATGTCTGTAAACACTTTGGCGTCCTTCCAGTGATGATCATTTACATCACATAATTTGACATCAGCTCTGACAGTTTTCGCCACTGGGCTAGGACAGATTTTCTCACTTGACGAGGAACATATTAATCGCTTAACCTTTTATGGGCTGGATCTTGTTACACATTTGATATTAAACGACTTGAGAGATATTTCTATAGAGAACCTGGACGCACCGAATAAACGATGAATGTCTTTTGAAGGTCAGTTTTGTTGTCCGTCCCATGCTGAACGTCATAAATAAAAATACAAGGTCAAACTCGGCAGGCGATGTTCTCTGATGTGCAGCGAAGAACGCGTTACAAAGTACTAGCTCCCATCTTTAAATCATCCTCCCCCGACCCTGGCGGAGTCCCTTTAATATCCCGGGAGATGACCCCTTAATCAACTGACATACCAAAACCCACTAAGGGGATATACACGGTCCAGTTTTAGTGCTCGCGTTTGATCAAAGAAGAGTTTAGCTTTTAACCAGCTATTAAGGATCCTTGTCCCAGTAAACTTTGTCTCATTCGCGTGGACATTTTTCACGCATCCTTCATCACGTAATGACAAGGTAAAACACGACTACAACGTGACAGGTTTATAGGAAACCTGATAAGTAATGATAGACAAAACGTTTTACCTTACTTCAGAACGACACTTGTACTAATCGACAATTAGGGGCATGATTTAAACTTGAAAGTTAGAGAAGAAACCCCTCAATTTTAACCCATCCGCCTCTCTGTGAACTAGTGTGGCGACCACAGGTGTTTACACTGAAAACCAATTATTCGTTCGACCAGAATATGATTACTGAAATTCCCTTTCAATTCATCCCTCAGGTCAAATGTCCAATAAAATCCCCTCCCATCCTGTTGTCGAGCCCTCTGGTAGGAATCACCCCCCGACCCCGGGCTCTAGGCGACACAGCCGTCGTTAGTAAGTAAGTCATTATATGCCTGTCGTGGTCCCATGGGGATGGTTATGATGGATAGGGGGTATTATCATGCAAATTGTAATTGCGGGTGTACATTGTATAAGCATGTAAATTCAAGTCGGACAGATAGGTCGAGCTATATTTAGGACAATTGACACAGAATCGTGTTTCTTAACTTAGAACTCGTTTGAAACATATATACGTATGTTAAAACAACGTCGTATATGCCCTTAAGTAGTGCCAAGTAAAATCGGGTAATAGGTAGTGTCGTGCCTTGTATAAGGGACATGTTTCTCTAAACAAGCCAATCTAGAGCCAAACAAGGTCATAGTTCATTCACATATCTTGGTAATACGTCATTGTTTCACCCAGGTGTTGAAATATACACGACGAATCTGTAGTGTGTTTACAGCGTTGTCTGATGACTTTGATGACAGAATATCGTAAAAACTTAATTCAACTACCGTAATATACGGCTTAGTCCGTGTTAGAACGATTTGTTTTTCAAGTACCCATATATTTTCAAGTTGTTTCCATTGATAGCCAATGTCGTTACCAGAAAAATGAACTAGGAGTAAGGATGTTTCGTTCATAATGCGACATTTCAGCGAAATGACATAAACACCCCGGTTAACGCCAGTACAAGTACAAACCGTTTTGGATAATGTGTTTTAAAAACAAACAAACAAAATGTAATTTGTGAGATAACATATGTGTCGATTTCTATCATTTACCAAGCAATGATTTATAGATTAAAAGTTATGTCAGATCGATTTCTATTGGTTGCCCGATTTCCAGATGTACGACGCAAACTGGAACGTGTACATTTCACGCGTCTTACAGAAATTGGCACCGTCGAAATGTAGGCCACAAACCACACGTGCACTGTACACGTGTAGTGCAGCGAACAACTATTAAGCATGGTGTAGTTCTTAATTGTCGTAACGAATACCTGTATTTTATAACGTTCCTCAGTATGTTTTAAAAATTAAACTACGCATAACAACAAAGCGATTCCAGCTGGCCTTTTCGGCAGCCTTGTAACATTTCCTTCAATCTCCCACTTTCTAATCAGAAGACTGAATGATTCCATCTAATCTATTACCCTTCCCCAGACATTATAAAACCTGATGACGTCACATCATCTCATAAGTTTTGTTTTTGTTTTTTTATTTAATGAATTTATTAACAACCCCGAAGCTGTACCGTTGAGCCCCCATCAAGCCTTCATGTTTTGGCCTGTGAAGTTGGATATATTGTGTGATAACTGGTGGCGCCCTCGAATTGAGAGCGTTGAGTACGATTTACTTATAACATTTATACATTTTACTGAGTTAAGGGAACAAGCTTACTTTTTTTGCCGTAAACCGTACGTGATCGTGATCTAAACAGTATCCTAAATGTTGTCGTAAATTAAACCAATTATGTTAAAATTCATATCAAAATGTAGGTATCTGATATTGAAACTATTCTAGATATGTAATTGAAGTAAATGCCTAGATTGTTTAAAATTGGAAAGTCTACAGTCTTATATATCAAAGCCTCGTCAAACTGACAATTGTTCTCCGCCAGTATTTTGGCGTTACAGGAAGGGATTTGGCAATGTATCGAGGGGTAGAGGGATACCTATTATACATATAATTGCTACGACCAAACGGAAAATGGACATTGAAAAGTTAACAAATTAAACCATACCGGGTTTTAATTAAGTTTTGTTACTAATTTCCTTTTGCATTTTCTAGATAATTTGCCTTTGACGCGTCCCCGTCGTGGGCCTCTAAGATGAGATCGACAAAGTTAAAACACCTGTACGTATACGTACCATGTATGTAATCGGTGTCGATTGGAAATCTTCGATCGAGATAAAGTACTTGTACATCGTGTAAAAGGCTAACGATGTAGTCCATTCTTATTCGCGCTGGCATCGTGTGAATAAAGGAATGGGCGAAAGGAAAAAATGGATTGCTGAATAAATAAAGGCCACAGAAAAAAAGGATTGCTGAATAGATAAAGGCAACAGAAAAAAATGGATTGCTGAATAAATAAAGGTCACAGAAAAAAATGGTTCGCTGAATAAATAAAGGCCACTGAAAAAATGGATTGCTGAATAAATAAAGGCCACAGACAAAAAAGGTTTGCTGAATAAATAAAGGCCACAGAAAAAATGGATTGCTGAATAAATAAAGGCCACAGAAAAAAAGTTCTGTTTTACATATCTTAACAAATAAAAAAATTATCTGGCCAATCGTCACAATTAGGTTAGCGCCATGTTGTAATTACATTCATTTTATATAACAAATTTTGGTATTGATAGAAAATAAGCGATAACATATGTAGGGCAGGCAAGAAAAAGTAAAGAAATTAGGGATACCGGAAACACCCAAATTTAGTTTTGTTTGCCTCAAATATGTAATGTAAAAATCGACATAAATGAATCTGAAAAACACATTTATATTCTGGTCCTCAGTAGAATCAGTACTGATACATTTTTTGTATTGACATCTTCAATGTAGCATGCGGCGGTGTTCGCGTGAAATTGTGAAAATTAAATTAAACCTCATTTGGACACCAATTTTTATTGTGGGGCTTCCCTTCATTTCATTATGGAGGATTTCCATCCCGAAGCCACGCTTCTCCTTGGCACATTCGCGGCTCGATTCAAATTTTTGTAATTAAAATTAAATTGATTAATATTTAAAAGGAAAGGTTCCATCAGAAAAGAATTATCGATGGTTCGATGGTGAAAGTTTCCGCCAGTAGAATTGGTACCGAGCTTGCAGCGATTCCTTGTTAATTGCTATATTTTTATCTTGTTTATCAGGGTTGCGCCTTATTGTCTGAGGAGGTTGGTTAGAATTCGTACTCAAGACATGGAAAGCAGTTGCTAGAAAGCATTTGTTTTTCGTACTTTTAAATATATATTTTTTTTCATTTTACAACTTGTTCTATAAACTTATTTTAATCACTCTTGTTGGCTCGGATGGTAGCGTTTAAGGGGGTCTTAATGTTGGAGGATCACGGAGGTTTTTCTCTGGATACTCTGGGTTCATGCAAGTGACCCAATACGTTTTCACGCCCGCTCGGGGAATCGAACCCCGGTCGTCTTGGTGAAAGGCGAGCGCGCTATCCACTGCACTAATTCAATTCTTTGAAAAGCATGTGTATAAATATGAATATATTTGTGTTGTCATTGTTTTGTTTGACGGCCCATTGACAGTGTATTGAAGCAATGGTAATATTTAACTTCTTTTCCGAGGGTTATAATTTTGTATCACATGGGCAAACTGTTCTTGTATCAGTTTTAACAATAACGAAAATAGTATAGATTTAATTCACCTTAATACAACAGGAACATGGTTGCACACTGCCATTTTATAGGAAACAAAAATACAGGATATTTCTGTTTTAACAGCCACAATGAACAGTCATTTCAAAAGCTTTTTGAGGTTTATTTGCGCTACAATCCCGAGATGTTTGATAAAAAAGGGATTTTAATAAAATCATTTACACCAGAGTACTATGTCAATGCTAAAGAATGGAGTGGCTGGACTTTTGTGATCTCGTGACAATGGATACAGTCTGGAGAAATTCTACTCCGTGGTGAAATTGGAATACTCCAACGATTTATCTTAATACTTTAAGCTAGCCTCTCTCTACACGTCATGGTAAACAACTCATACACTTCTAACATAATATATTTCCTACATAATGAATTCGATAAAGCTTAAGAATTTTTGTCGGGGACATGTGAAAATGTGAACTGTCATATATTAACTTCGGGAACACACTGTCTTTCGAGCCCCTATGATGCAATTTAGTTTAGTTATGCTATGGTCTTGTTTGTTCATACTCGAAACTAAGTCCCGCTCACCTGGTATGTCGGCTATTCACTGACAAATCCTCTCGACTTTTCAGACAGATTTTCTGTCAAGATTATACAAGTTTCTGTCATCAAAAGTGACTCAATACATCACGGTATAAGTGGGATGTCATTGTTTACTACTTTTCCCAGTAGGTTGCTTTAAATTAAGGATCGCATGCGGTTAGGTACAAATTACAGAATTTCTGTGCCGCGATTAAAACGAAACGTGTAAGCTTTACAACAAATATTTTCTCTCGGAAAACATCACTAATACTTTTGTCAAATGGAAAAAGATACATTAACTTGTAAAGTGTTGATTAATTGTGTCAAAATGAATGGATAAACGGATTAAATAAGAATAAAAATGAGGAATTCAGGTGTGTGTAGGATAATTTTGAGGCAGTGCTGAAGCTGTTTAGATCATTGGGAACACTGTTCTTTATTCAAAATCAGTCAATACTTGAACAAGGTAAACACTGACCCACATCTGAAGTATATTGCAATAATGCAAGATATGATGACAAGAGATCAAAAGATAGTTTAGACATGGTTTTAATAAACACGAGTTAAGTCACTATATCAATATTTCAACGTTGGTCGACTACAGGTGCGAAATTTAAAGGTGTACTCTAAGTAAACAGTGCAATGATATGGCGGTATTTATTTGTATAACAAATTGCACTGGGGTTGGATAAAAGTAAATCCCGGGTTAGATTGACTTGAGATAATATTGAGAATTCAGGAGATCGTGGACTGATATTGAAATGCATTTCTCTGGTGGCAAGGGACATCATCTATCATAACTCCGATCAAAAGGTCTCTCTAGTCGGGCCAGGAAATTACTCCTCAATTACCGCCGTCACACTCTCTTTAGAACCGTACATGAAAGGTATGCAGACATATATATATTATTTACACTTATGGCTTTTTGGTTAAATGTCGATATCAATAACTCTGGTCCCCCATGTAGAACTTTCAAAACCCCACGTCGAAAGTCTACTTAGTGCTTTATAGAAAACAGTTCTATAATACCTTGTAAATAGAACATTCAATTAACATTTCAGAAAGTATATGACTGCTTTCAACAGTTGTCAAATATTTCAAAATCTGAGCAGATAATGATATCTTGAAAATTGACAATTAAGAGAAAATAATGATATCTGAACGATCACATGTAGTTTTCATCTTAAAATGTAAGTTTCGAGTTTGAAGAGTGGCAAAAAATTATAGAAGACTAGTTTTTAGACAAAGTAATTAATGATGAAAGTTAAAATGAAGGAATAATATAATTATTTGTTGACATTTAAAGAAATGGCGTGATCTTTGATACACGTGTATGCTTATCTTTCGAGTTATTTTTCTGATCCTAAAGCTTCCATTTTCTTTTTGATGATAGCGTGAAGTTTGGACAGAAGAAGATTCGAAGTATCATGGATGTTTCATATCTTGTAGACATTTGACTGATGTGTAAAGCATTCTGTTCGTATTTTTGTACTTACTTTTTATATTTACTTTTGGTAACAATCTGTGACTGCCAACGTAAGACATTATAAGATATGCCATTTTTAACCTACATTACCATCCTGCATGTACCAAACACCTTTTCGTGTATAGCGGGTATTTAATATTCATGATAACTTCGTGTAAACTGTTAGTCATAATCGGGGAGGGAGCTTTTCTTATCACCAAAGATCTACAAAAGAAGTTTCAAAGTTCCTTAAATTATCACAAAGGTTAGTTGTGAGGTACTAAAAAGCGTCATTCGTTCCCATGAATTACCTGTCTAATCTTCGCGTAATGATTCAAGTTAAGCATGAAATATCGAAATTTAACGAGGGAGTTCCCAGCGTACAATTTCTTTTGGTGTATTTCGAGTGTTTTTCGTACATCTGTATGGAAGCCCATATCGATGTTGAAGCACCATTTTGTCAAATGTGACGACGGCCTTGATTGGGTAATTGTGCCTTGTGTATCACTTCCGGATTAAACTCTATACTTACTATCTCTGCATATCCGAACGCAAGTTGAGATTGGACAGTTTTGTTAAACGAAACCAGTGGACGGAGTCAAAATGCTTCATTTAAATCTGCTTTACTTGAAACAATAAAATGGGGTAGGGAAAACAGGATGCAGGTATACATCGTCCAATAAACAAAAGGGTCGATTTTAGTTACGGAGGCTTGATTGTGACACGACCGTCTTTGCTAACAATTATCATCATTAGTTTGCATTTCATTAAAATCGTCGGCCAGCAAAGATGTAAAACGGCTACATTTCAGTAGTTTAAGAATACTATGGCCGGATAGTAGATCTATAGTAGATAACAGCTGCCGGATTAACAAGGTTAAACTAGATTCGATAGACGTCGATCAGCTTTAGAAGCAAAACCTCGTATATCTTGCTGGTTGTGAAAAGAACAAAAGATGCATTAAGGATTCGATGGACAATGCTAAGCTTCCATACGAACTGCCATGGCGTTAACTCCGCAGCCTATCGAGTTTAATCTCTCAAACCTGTATGTACACGTTTGAAGAATTCTTGAAGATATTTTATCGACGAACTGGTTTGGAATTCACGAGCTTTAATGAAATAGTGTTGGAATTTTAAACGAGACAGGTGTGATAATGATAATTTTACTCTTATCTTCTTAGTTTTTTTGGGGGAAAATAAAATGAAAAAATATATCATAAATTTACCATTAAAGATATATATATTCTTTTGTATCTCAGAATTCATGACGTTGTATATATTTTAAAGTTATGGCGTTTATCTGTGTCCTTGGCAGATACACAACTCTCTCTGATATACATTTGATACAATCATATCCTTCTTATTAATTTACGACCAACATGGATTAAGTATGAAACCGATTCGGCTCCTCCGATTGGTGTCTTCAATCAGGTTCTTTCGGATGCTTTTGTATATTTAAAAGTTTGAATAAGCCGTTTGGAGCCAATACAGGTTAGTTTGATTTGTAGAAGATTTAAGTAATTGACACAAATTATGAAGTTTTTGTAAATTGGAAAACTGTTATCACATGATACTGTCTGAACTATTTCAAGTGGGAGATTCAATTTAAGAACGTATATATTACTTTTAAAATTTGGTGAACAGTTGAAGGACGAAATGCTTTCCTTTTCGTCCGACTTATTTCGTCTTGAACTCGTTCTTTCGTGAGAGTGAGAATTCCCCTTTCCAACAGGTGGATTATTGTACACCATATGTTTCGTTACAATCTCCAGACAACCAGACACTGCTATTCTTTAGCTGAAAATAAACAAAGAAAAAAACCCTAAACATTCTAAATTTAAGAATTTCATTTACATTGGATTGGCAATATACGTCCTACCGTCGATTGTTACGGTATAAACATAGACCTGTGAAATGATGTTAACGTTTTGATATACGAACTCATTTTGATGATATAACCCACCGACATAGCGGTGCTTTGTGACGGAATTAAATTAGCTTAATAATAGATTTGTCAGCTTCAAATCAAAATAGCAGAAAAAAAGAAAAAAAAACCTTTTGTCTATAGTTAAATAAATTGAAGCTCAAAAACTGCATTGACCGGTTTTTCCACTAAGTGTTCAAACAATATTACAATACACTCGCTGAAACCCATTGACAAATTATTTCACAAAAATTGAGTAAATAAATGTAAGAATGTGTTTTTTCGATAAGATGACAATACATGAACAGCCTTTGTTATGGTACATTATGATTATGTTTCTTCGCGAGGCAGGTGATAGGGTGTGCTACCGTTGACGCCAGTTTCCTGCAAGGTTTTCTACCCATCACGCTGCTATCCTTCTCACAGCAATGGCGGCATTCTCTTTGATCGATGCCCTTCCTATTAAAGTCTATATTGAGTCTATTATAATCCAGGTAATCTATTTCATGACTGCAATCTACCTTTGAGGTCGGAAGTTGTTACCTATGAGGTCAACGTGATGCAAGATGGTGCTTCTTCGTTTTACGTAAAATGATGCTTGTAGACTTCTATATAATTTGTATAAGAAAACAACCAGAGAATGACGAAGGGCCATCAAAACCGTTATTCGAACTCGGAATCGATAAACCAGAGCAACTTATGAAGAACGGAAATACTTACTTGGAGACCATTTAAAAGTACAAGAAGAATAAAACTAGGTGTAAGCATCAAATCCAAGTAATGTAACGTACTCCAAAAGAAAACCGGAGTAGTTGAGACGAAATAACAAGACACACACATGAGCATAGGATATATGGATCCCGGTGAAGGGCATTGCAGAAGGTTGGCATATAAGCAATGCAATGTCCCTGAGCATATGAATATGATAATATTAACATTATATATCGTTCAAACAAGCGCTGAGCATTTCAATAACATTCAACAGTGTTTGATATACATAGTTGTGTGCAGTGTTCGTTTTTTGTAAATATATTGTTTGTTTGGAAATATTTCAAATGTTTTTAAAAGGGGTGAATTCTTAAACTCTATCTGCATGTAAAAAATAAAATTCATAGATGTGTTTTGAATTGGAGACGGCTCATTTCTCGCTTATGCTGATCCCCAACATTCCTCTTTACCAATGTAAGTTTCAGGTATGCACCTGGAAATGTAACTAATATAAAGATATAAGACTTTTTATTAACTGAAATACTTTGTCATAATTAAGAATGTACATGTTGTAAATTATCAATGCTCGTGTTTACACGTGTTTTTAGTGACGGGTTCCTCGGAGAGTGATGGCTCTGTGTTACAGACGGACAGGCGGAGTGATACATCGCACATCCCCAGCACTTACCGCACATAACCAACTTATTACGCAATTAGAGGCACTTTATCATCCTTTTGAAAACAAAATGACTGTTATGTGTTCGAGCCATCAACACGAGCGTCTTCCAATAACGCCTTGCCGATATTCCTCTGCTTGGCTCCCGTTTGAAGTAAAACGGCTTGCCTTTGTAGGTATGTTAGGTAGCTACAAAGGGTATAAGCCTTTCTTTACAGATAAAACGTTCATTTAAGATAGAGGCTTGCTTCTGTTTGCAAATTATGTCCTTGACTCGGGTAGTAAAGAGATACTGAAGCTGTATGGCGTTTCTGGCTTATCACAAGTGTCGAGGATACATGTGATATCATGCTAGGTTGACCCTTTAGTGTGTATCTTCTGTTGCAAGAAAAACCTGTTGTGATCCATTGAAGGCAAAGACAAAAAATCTGTTATTTTTATTGCTGATGATATACAGCATTATACTACAATGATTTCGTATGTTTGTATTTGTTTTCTTAAGAGTTCGTCGTAAATAACGAACTGTTTAACATATAAATGTTTATAATATATTATAGTAACGGCTTTAGTAGGTAATTGTATATGCAAATAAACTTCCAAACATAGATTGATATGCATCATACATAAACGGATATCCGTGAGCCTGTTTAAACATGCTGTTAGATAACAACGGTTCAAAATAGATTCATTTTATGCACGGACATATTTAGATTCGAGGTGTTCCGAACATCGATTGTCGTGCAGATCCAGATAAAAGAATACATTAACTGATCACCACAGTCAGAATCGAGGTGTTCCGATACCACTGGTTGTGCCAATACCGATTACAAGACCATCTAAACTAAGGCCAAACTCTAGAAGTTCCGAATATTTGTTACTATGGCCGTTCCAGCTGCAGGAATGCAGCTCACTTTTGAAAGATAGTCAATCTTTAAACTAGAATGCGTTTTACCTGCGTGTACACACGAAACAAACCCTACTTATCATTAATTACCCAGGGGGCCTTGAAACGTTAACAAGCGATACATTAAACCACCAACGCCCAGTAAAATGTAATATAGCGTGGTGGCCAAAGCGAAATTAGTGTGTAAAAGGTAGACAGAGTTACTAAGACTCGCCTCGTGCTTGACGTAGAAGGCCCAATATTGGTTAAGGAAACAGTTAAAAGCTATGGAATGGTCTTAGTTGTGTTTTAGAAATCCTTTATATGATATGCGTAAAGGCTATTTGATAAGAAAAATAGATAAATATAATTTTTAAATTAACGCTTTATCAAGCTGCTTGATCGACACACTTAATGTATTTCTGTTTTTGTAGGAAAAGTTTCCAAATCCATACTTCTATAAACTTCATAAACTTCCTGTTCGCAAGTTAAGCTTCATAAGTTCAGAAGAAGTTATAATAATTGCGTTTGTATAAATTTCAAGTGAGCGACATTTAATTTCATGGTTCGACATTCTTTCGACAACGGACTCATTCACGACTTAAAAATCAGCAGGAGATATGATTTGCCACACTGTGATTTACTGGCGTGATACGACACTTATCTGGTTGGTGTGGGCAATGTCGGGCGAGAAGAAACAACAGAATGTGCACGTTACCTCATATTAAGTCAGTATTGCTGACTGAATACGGGATTTATTACGTCAGGTCGTTACCTGCATAAACCAAAGAGGTTGGGATATTCGGAGGCAGAAACGTGATCAATTATAAAGCTTATTAGGGTGTGCGGGAATCGAGCCAGTCCGTGTGTTCCACCAAACTGTGGTCATGTCTAGTAATGTAGTTACCCGGACTCTAACATTGTTTTTAACAAGATTCGACCTTGTAACAAAGATTGATTGATGAATATTCAACGAAAGTATATATACTACCTCTATATAAACCAACATTCCAACGATCGTATTTTTGCTGCCCTTAATCTTGAACAGTTGCCTCCTGCACCGTAAGCTGCTTGAAGTTCATTTAGGTGTAATTTTTCAATTTCAAAGCCAGTTAAAGAAAACAGACTTTTGCAATCTTTACCAATCAATTACACCGACCCGTTTCCTCGTCTGCTCTCTCCGATCCAGTTGACTCTCCGTGTCTTGGTCCAAATTCCTGTCTTTCATGAACGACTCCCTGGTTTTGATTCTTTTTTTCAATATAGATAATTAAATCATCAGGGTGACCTTCAATAATTTATGACTGTCTATTACCAATTCATTGTATGAACACTTTGGTTAGAGGCTAGACGTTTTAGTATTGTTAGGGGTTAGAGGGTACTAATTTGGATCCTGTATCAGAGTGTGTGTGCTTTTGGTCGGTATCTGCGTCGAATCATCTAGACACTGTCATCGATCGCTTATCTTGATATCCCAAAACATTCATCAAACGATATCTGAACATTTCATCGTTTTCTATGTAAGAGATCTAAGTTTTATTTAAATACCTTTCGGTACGGGGTCGTTTATTGTTAATCAATTTATATGCCATGCTATCGGTATATATGTATGGTAGATATACGACTATTCCGTTTGCGTATCGTTCTGCTGTGTATTGAAGATATTCTTGGCTTCTAAATGAATAACAGTACTAACATTTCACGAGAGGAGGGGGTGGGTTAGGGGGGTTAATATTTTGATACTCAATCATAAAAATATGAAAACTTTTCAACCATCTAGTGAAATATACTTGTTATAACCAAGAAACCAAGAATATTCTGTTTAGTTTTGTTCTTTATAAAGACATGGGCCATGAAACAGATTTCTGCCCCCAAAAAGTGAAACAAGGACATTGTTTTATTACACTTAATCCTGCTTTCTGAAGAGTCGATTAAGTGTAAACTTGACAAGTGTTATGTGTCATAGTAGAATTAGTCATTCACTGTTAACCTAACATTTTAAATGTACTAAATCTACATTACTTCAGATCTTGAATGGAGGTTCTCGCTCTACTTTCCAAACCTCCCTTTTTGCTTTTACATTAATCTAACTGAGGTAACTTGTTGGAACAATGTCACCCCTGGTTTACGCTATATCAGTTGGTGTTGGCTTTTATTACAGCCCCTACAAAACATTGACTTTGTCTGACGTCACATCCTGATCCAGCATCATGCATTGGCTTTATTCGATGTCATATCCGGTGCCAACGAACGTCGCACCATGTTGGTATTGATTTTGTCTCACGTGATATCTAGTACCATATCTTACGTCACATCATGTACTAAACTTGCGTCACATCCTGTACCAAACGTACGTCATATCCTGCTCTAAACCTACAACATATTATTTACTAAACTTACGTCACATCCTGTACCAAACGTAGGTTATATCCTGTACCAAACCTACATCATATCCCCTACAAAACTTACGTCACATCTTGTACAAAACTTACGTCACATCATGTACAAAACTTACGTGATATCCTGTACAAAATTGAATATTTTGTTAAGCACATACACTTAGTATCTTGCTCCAGATATATAGGTTGGTCTATCCTACGTAGATATATTAAAGCAACAAAATACGTTTGTTTCACCAGCCGGAGTCGTGTTCCACTCTATACCGAGTATCACCAGTCATCAGTTGAATCAGATAGATGCCAAACATAACCTAACGGAATAATTCTCGAAAACTTTATAGTGATGTTGGACGAGGTATGGGTAGTCTGCAGAGATGCTGGCCTGCCCAAACAACTTTTGAATATCAGGGTCACGTTTTTGTAAGGAATTTGGGTTTACCAAAGTCTGATCCAATATCTGTCACGAACGCCGACACGGTCGGCGTGTGGGGTCTAATTATGACACCATCCTCGTGAAAAAAAGCCGTGATGAAACATTGGTAATCGCTGTCGGCCATTATGTACGGCCAACCGCCGAACGAATGACGTGAAATGCCCCATAAGTTGGTTAAAATGACTCATTCTACCCTGTTTTTCGACCATTGCCCTAGGTATCCTAGATAGTCAAACGTATCCATATTTATCAGATCCACCGCAAGATACGCCGATAAACTGACTACAAAATGTTGATTCGTTACTTCATTCTTTTCCTTCTTAATGATTTGTTATTGGTTGTCTGCGCAAGTACATGTAGAATGTCTCTTACGTTTTACTAGCGTGTACCAAATCCATGTACTGATTTTGGACATACATGTACAAAAAGGTTTAAATTTGAGTAAATAATTAAATTGGCTGATTTGAAAACTGAAACGGCAAACTACTGATTCAGTGACATTTAAAAAAAACAACAACATAGGAAGCAGCGACTTACAAAGACGTGTGTCCAACTGGCCGTTATCTATTTTGTATACACTTCTGCATATAACATTGATTGGACGCAGACGACAAGGACTAACTTTGCCGAGAGCTGCCCCACCACAAATTACGTCCATGCGTCTTTCCAATAGTCCTATACAAGTTTCCTGGAACATCGCGTGAATCAAACATGTGCGTACAAGCACATCTTTCTCAACAAACAAATTATCTTTAAATGTTGCATGCTGTTTTTAAGGAGATTGGATTTATGTATTGCAAGGTTTCTTTCCAGACCCTGATGGTATTGCGTTATGTTGTTTCATAAATGTCTGTTAAAGATATATGTTCAAACTAAGTTAATTTTCTGAAAATGCAAAAACGAAAAGAATTCTCTGTGTTACAAAATATGCCGGGGTTTATTTTGTTGAAAGAAAGTTAGTAATTCCAGTTAAGAATCGGTTGTAATACAATCTATAAACTGTTTGTACGGTAAAAATGCTAATCATTTCCAAACGTTCAAAACTTCTCTTCGGCAAAAGACTTAAATGCATCATGTTCATTGTATACAGCAAGGAAAACGGCAAGAACATGATAAACAGTGATGTCTTTACTTAAGGCGTAGTACGGTTTCAGCATTTGAAGTGCAATAATTAGAACTTTGCTACATCAGCGAAGACCCTTACAATCTTCTTGCCTCTAAAAGATAATTAATCAGCCAAAAAATGAGCAATTATCTGGGGAACGCAAGTAATAAGCGGTAAAAAAACTGGCATAAACATGTTAGAAAATAACACGTTGGCGCAAGAGACTAGAAATTGAGCAAGTCTTAAATAACAGAGTTGTGTAAGGGAAGACGATACAAATTGGAAGCCTCGTTTTGAAATCCTTTCAACAAGTACAGTCTAACGGGTATCATTAGCATGTCAAAAGATCGGCCATCTTGTTTGATCCGATGTGACGGTGTTGGTTTCACGCGCTCTGTGTTCTGGGTCTTCAGGAAGCTTTCCGCCTCACACTCTGTCAATTACGTGCTTAACACTTTGGCTGATTCCTATCTGGGTTTTGGCGTTTTCGTATGTTTCGGTGCAGGGGTCTTTTAAACAGACCAGACAAAGGCACGATTTTATTTCTGTTTCAAACCTTATAACTTCTTTAAAACGACCAAACAGTCGCGCCACAAGACGTAATTAGTATTGACACTGTTTTCAGGGGAAGCCAAATGAATAAAAGATTAGATTGGAAATTTTGAAATATTTGTTCACAAGAAAGTGCAAATCTTGCACGTGTTTAGGTCAGTATGTCTGAGCTCTCTGTTACATTGTACCATACATAGTGTTTAGGAGATCATGCTTTAACACAATAGAATAACGTATATCGACCCTAAAAAGAATCATCAGCTTGACACAGCCATTAAATTTTACAGAAATCTACATAAATCAACAAAAAAGTACGTATTTTGTGTGATGGTTCAAAATTGGATATCTTTACACAACATAAGCTTTTATATAGTATTATTAATGGTATCATTTGCAAAAGTCTGACCGGTAAATGATATTTCCTGATTTGTCATCAAATCATCAATGCTTTAAAAAATGATTAGCCTGTGAAACTGAGTCATATGTTATATGAAGCATTATGGTAGCATGTTTGTAAACAAACACGTTCCGCCTCGATATACGTTACTTACACGTTTCGCGATATACAGCCAAGATAAGAGACGTGCTCAATAAAACGTCTTAGACCGATAGACTTATTTATTATTAAATTATTAATGAAAAACAAAATAAAATTCCCTCTCGTGAAACTCGTTCTAAATGAAATAATAAAACCTTGGAAAGGAGGGTCCACAATCGCTTTAATATGCAAACGCCATACCAGAGTGCCTTCGTTTTAAGTACATTGACGGTATGTGATCAAAAATAAATTTTAAAAACAAAGTTCAATAGTTACACTGTCGTTCATTGATAAAAAAAAAAAATATTTGAAAACAAAGCTGTATAGTTATTGAAAAAAAGATAGAATTTTAAACAATGTTAAAATTTAAGCAATAAGAAAGCCATTAAACAATTAAAAAAAAGTCCCGGTTTAATTACTACACTAACACTACATCCGGCAGTTTACCGCTTAGTGATCTACCACAGGAAATTACTACAGACAGCTGTAGACGTGTTCAGAATTCTCAAAATCGGTCTTTTATGTTTTTTATTCATTAAAGCCATGCAGGTTTTTTGTACTCTATTACCACAGGGCAAATTAACATTAACATTTACATACGGTTTGAAACACTTACACTAGAAAGCAATTTGTTGTTAACTTCAAGAGCAGAATCTGTGAAAAATCTCCCTTTTTTTTGAAAAACCGACTTCAGCGGACCGAGTATGCATGTTCTGATGCTGTATTTGCTGCTACTGAAGTAGAAAATGCACACGTGCTTTGAATTACTTTCGGGACACTTGCTTGATTGAACGAATTCGAATTCTTTCAAGTCGAGTTTTGACTTAAAGAATACGTTACCGCGTGTTCAAAGCTTTTGAAAGCATGTAGCGTAAAATTGTGTAAAAGAAATGGAGGGTTTCGTATATCGAAATAAAAGGATTTGATTTAATCGTGATATGATTAAAATCAGAGAAATAAGATTACCAGTTTGAGGGTTTGTTATTCGGTACTGGCCTGCTTCATAGTTTACCATGACAGCTACATGTAGGTACCCAGCTACACTTCCGATTTCGGATGTCGGAAGAGAAGTCTCGGTATCATTGAACTCGCTTAGTTTGTTTTTTCACCTTCCGTATCACAAAGAAAACAAATAAATCTGTGATTTACTGAACTCTCCTTGGTGGGAGGGGAACATAGCACATGTATAGTTTCAACATTTCGCGTAGAAAGTGCAAAGCTAGCAAAAAGGCCACCTATGTACGCCTTACAATGTCTTAACTGATCACATTGCAGGGAAACCCAGAGATCCCTGTCCCAAGATAGGGACGGGGTTAACTCGCAGACTCCCAATAGCTTGTAATGCGTTTTTTCTTCTGTTTTTGCATCTTGTAACAGAATCCTGCCCACGACACTCTCAACTTTTATCACGAGGAATTTAGGCAGCAGATTATATCTATATACATTTAATAGCACTGTAAACCTGTTCGGAGTCGTATCGCATTTCAACAGTTGTTTATTCATTTTTCGACAAATAAAATCACATAATTGACTTCCCCTAACACTTGAACGCGTTGGTAATTTGAAAAAGACGAAAATCTTTAAATCACGTTATACGCAACATACCTTTTCTTCAAAAGTTTGTTATGTTTAAATTGCATTGATGAATTTGTTTGAGAAGAAGGGTGGGATATCAGGGGCTTAGCCATAGAAATGGATAACCTTATTACAGATGAAGGCAATAATAATCTAATAAAACGTTGTAATCCTTCCGATAGAGACCGTGTTGGCCGCCTTTTGACGATGTTCCACTCACATATCTTCACATATTGTTCGTTTGGACTTCACATTTTTCATTTTAAATGGATATGTACGTTTCATAAGAAAATTGGATTTTAATACATGATGAATGGGTCTTCTTTCGCTTCAATCATTATGACATGTAGCTAAGAATGTGATTTCAGCCAGCAGAAATAAAACATGATAGCCACAACTGGTCTTAAGCGCGAATGGAACATAGCACGTGCGTTTCTCACAAGTAGGATTTGATGAAAAGTTAGGGTACATCCAACTTTTTCCCATATTATATAAAATTGCATCATATTTTTTCATGAATGAACGGAGATGCTTATATAAACAAATTTGATAAAATATTCAAAGAACATCTTTAAAGATGTTTCCGTTTTCTGCTTTAAAACTGATTCGATATTAATGCATGTAGGCGTACATTTAATAACATCACTTGGTATTTCTCTAAATATTGTCAAGGAGATTTAATCGAGCCTTAATTTTGTTATCAATCCCAACTAATATTCTTGTGTGATTTGTATCGTTAGCATCACACAGATTTGATTGGAAACATTGTCGGAGCCAACACATTATATAAACAATCTCGGTGCAAACTTTGTGAATTCGACATTGGGAGAAGATGGAAGGTATGAAATAGATTAATGTCAGTCATAGCCCGCGAAGGTGGGCGTGTCCAGTGATGCCCGCCATGTTTGATGTAGATTTCTTCATAAGGATGAAATACGCACAGAAAAAGGAACGGCTAATTCATGAATGAAGAGATACTACTGAAACGTTACACTTACTAGACGACTAAATGAGATAAATTATTCCATCCTTTTTACTGTTTTCTCTCTTTTATCACAAAATACATCAGAAATTCATTTACTACGGTTATAATTCACTTTTTCTGTAATTTTCTTATCAATAAAGAGCATTTTTTCTTGCATTTTTGGGACAAATTATCTCTTATTATTCAATTTGGGTGTGAAAGCGAGAGTAGGGTGTGATGGAACAGATTCTTATGAGATGCAAAGATACTAACACAGCGATTCGTGTTGCACGGGATCATTAACTTTCTTAACAACTTTCCGCCGTTTTGCCACCGTTCAGATCCCGCATACATTACACCAACACATCTGGACAGACACAACATTCACTCCATCAACAATCAGTTTTTGCTGGTGAGGAATTTTGAGGACAAAAAAATCTGTGTTGTGCACGTACTATAAACTTATACAGCAGCACTTTATAAAAACGATAATAGAATAAGTAACAACAACTATTGACGTAAGAAAGATATTTTAAAGATATTTAAAACGTTCTATACATATGGTGGTTTTTTAATTATCTGTGACGCTGAAAGTGATGCATTTATTTTCTGTCTATTGTGATAGGACAATAGGCTAAATAGTTTTAGGGAGTGCATCGGCTTCGGCATAAACTCTGGCACGTTTCTCACGCTCAGGATTTTTCTATGGTGACTGATTTGCACAAAATGGCGTATCAGAATTTTCATTGTATGGTGCCCTGTGACTTTCTCCATCTACTTTTAAAGTCAATGTTAACACATGGTATAAACCAGTGGTGTGTTAGTCGCTTGTCGCATCTTTTTTTTAAGATAAAGTGTGATCTTTTAAAATTTATTCTTGATAAATCAAATTGATTAACTTATAAATATTCAAAGAGATCATAATCATTATAGTGTCCTTTTGAAGCAACACGTCGAATCAAAAATAAAATAAAAATTACTGTAAGCAAATATTTGAAAAGGCGAACGCAAATATTTACAAAATGTTCACGTCATGTTTCCTTCAACCACAGCAATGTAATTTTCCTTCGGGGGACTAGATTCACGTTTTATGAATGACTATTTGGGACATGTCTGATCTTCGCTAAGGCATTTTTTACCATGATTTGATTAGATATCTGACACGTTTAAGTGTTGGTTTGACCATTATCTCACGGAAAGATCAGAAAACTGGTTGACACAACAATCTACCCTAGTTTACATGTCATTATGATCTGTGTTTAAAACAGACATGTCTATAATACAAGAATTCCACACCTCGCCTGGAGAGCTCGGTCCCAGTGATCGGTAATGACTTGCATTTCAGGTATACGGTCTTTCAATGATATCGTTAATAATCTTCTCTGTTGTTCGGTGTGTGTTCGAAACCTTACACTTGGACGCAAAAAGATGCTTTCATCCGTTACCCAAATCCGCGTTCCGGTTTGTTTTGAATCCATTGTACATTAACACCCGAGGTTTCTTCGTTTCATTGTTGAATGTTCCATGCGGTAAATTGATTAAGAGTTATATACAGAGGTATAGGGTTTGATTGTAATCAGAGTTTAATACAGGTAGCACAGGTGTGCGTTTGGATATGTTTAAGGGGGTCTTAAACATGATATATCACCGCAGCCTTACAAGAAAATCACACACAAGAGTAGCTCTATCATAAACCATGGTTTGTAACGATAAAGTTTTCAAAACCAACTAGAACAAAAAATGAACAGACCATTTAAATTCAAATGACCTTTTTATCTTCATTTCGTGATAATTAACCGTTAATTACAGTAAAAATGTCGGTGTTTGCTCCGGTGAATATGGAAGTTAATATTTACCGAGGGAATTTGACATCCATAGATTGACCTTCAGTTTGTATTACCCATTGGCACACCACGTCGTATCAGGATTTACTAAGGTGTTTATTTACCTAATCAGAGCAGTCGAACCTCGTTAGGCTTGATATAAATCCGAAATTTAATAGTTACACTAAAGGTACACTAAGGATTTTGTGGGAGATTAATTAAAATGAAAGCAATAATTTGGGCTCCCTCAGATGAATGTCTTTGTTTGATCAGCCTTATATTTCAAATCATATAAATTCGGGGTTTTTTCGAAAAAATATTTACCCCCTGAGCAGACTCGGAAGATAAAAGTTGTGTTGTATCTCATTGTATGATAGTGCGAGGCGTTAAGTATGGCTCCCTGCAGAATCCGAAGATTTCTTCTGTTTGATATGCCTAGGGACATTACAGAAACGAAAACTGATATTCTGCAACAATTAAAGAGTTTGGGACCTTTATCTTTTTTATTCTTACTTTTTCTTCAGCTTTAATATCTTGTTGCCAGTCATAGAAGAGCTTCTGTTTGCCCATTTTACCATGCGTCCCCTTCTATGAGCTTATTGGGTAGATGGGTAGTTAATATTTCATAACGATTAATATAATAATCAAATAAATATTCATATGGAATGGCATTTCGAGGATGTAAGTTGATATCAGTTGGACTTATTTCAATTCGTCAACCATCAAAACAGTTTGTTATGAACTCGTTGATAATTTATTTTTTTCTTCGCGTGATCATAATTAAGATATTTAGTTATTGTATTTAGGCTATTGTTTTTGCCTGCTTGTTTAAGGAACGCGACATTACACGGAACACCTGGCGACACCTGGCGGGACATGAACCGTGAATGGTTCTCGCCATCGAAGTTATTGCTACAAATGTCAGTACGTCAATAGGTGATCAATACCAGCGTGAACGATCTTATTGATATTACCTGGCAAGGTTATCGATTAATCACCGTATCTATGTTATCGATAACGTGACCTTCAGAGAATTTTGGCCATGACGATGTTGACGCGTGTCAAAATACTTGAGGTATGTGGGATCAACGTTAAGACGTTGGGGGTATATCAGTGCTAGTATTTCGTCATTTTTCAGGAGGAAATTTATTATTTTTGTTAAATTTGATGTTTGCTTAATTATTTAAACATTTAAAATATCTTATTGGTCGGTTTACTGTATTGGCATATTTGTTACAACTGATTAACGTAATTATTTAGACTAAACCACTGCCGCAAGAAATCAAATTGTATCAAATGCGACGCTTTTGGTTGGTCGTTTGTGAAGGAATTGGAAACATGGACTACTAATTATAGGTTACGAGAGTATCTCAATCTAACAGCAGACAGCATGGGTACCTTACGTAGATTGGAAGGCTATTTTTCGTGAGCCTCACGCCAAAAGCGTTAGATATGGCATGTATGAGAAATGCGTTGTTATATCAAAATAATGGCAAGAAATTTGGACAAATATCAAAATGTGTTTCAAATTCAAAATATTTTTATTTGTACGGCTAAATAGTTTGTAAATATATGATGGTGTTGTCTTCTAATTGTAGTCAAATCTGCCATTTAAACGGGATCTTTTACTGTGGTGTGGCCAATACTTCATTCATAAAACGCTGTGTGAAATATTAACCTTTAAATAACTTATATAAAGAAGTTATAATAAAAAATCTACCTGCCTTAAATATTTTGTTTTAATTGAGGAACGGAACAATTAGTCGAAAAGAAACGGGATATATGTCGCTTATTTTCTAGAAATATAATGATACTTGTGACAATGAACTATGTGTCAAAACATTTTATCCTACGCAAGACAGAATTTCAAAATATCAAAATTGTGATTAGAGCCGAAGGGCCACAACTACAGGTGTTTTGAGTTCCTCCGAACACAAAGGAAAGGTCAATTAAAACTCACGTGGACAACTTTTTGTCAGAAATACAGACATACCGTGCTATGAGTGGAAGGTCTCCACTCAACTTCGGCAGGTGGATCAAAATATCAACTTTCGTACGTTGAAGCTTATATGAAAGAATACATATCACATTTCATTCAAAAAAGCAATAAATCTACAAAACGAAATAAAAAGTTGAAAAGAAAAAAAAGCAAAAGGAAAAAAATGAACTTTATAGGGAAATGTTACGTTACAATACTATTATTCTCACGCAAAAAGTTCGTTTTTGAATGGGTTCTTCAATGGTGTTCATTCAGTAAATTATCATGATTTAAAAAGATAGCTTTGTGCGGTAAAGCGAGAAAATAATGTCAGGGAAACAGGGGCTATGATTAAATAGTATCCATTTCAGGAGTTAAGTGGACTCCAATTCTAACTATAGGATACTAGATACACCCTCCGTGTATTAACAACAGCTAGAAATGTCCAACTGATATATTTGAGGAGTCGGAGATGTCTAAATTTGTAACAGTGTAAATTTACTAAGGTAGACGTGTAAAGTCAGCGAAATATTTCATTTTTTTTGACAATCTAATTACGAAGATATGTTGAATTCAAGCATATATTATTTCTTCGGTTATTAAATGCGTCACCAAGATGGTCACGAGTTCTTGCAGGAGATAAGAAAACTTGGATGAAATTCTAGATTTTCACGACAATTGAAATGTCTGTGTAAGGTATGTCAGGTTATAGGCTTCAAAATCTCTTAAAACCGCAAGAGAAAATGTTCTTCTTAGCTCAAAACACACAAGGTGTTTCGAACCATTTCATGGGATCGTTATTTAAAGTTCATATCAAGAAACCATTAACAGGTAATTCATTGTGTGCGGTACAACTTCTGCCCGGAACTATGGGTAATTAACTGCGGGACTACAGAGGTTGTGCTTTTTGGCAAAGGATTCTCACTTCTCATCCTAACATCACCTCTATCGATTTATTCCATGACAGTAATTAAAATTGCCAGATTTGCATTATATTCTTTTGAAGGTTTAATTCTGGAAATAGTTTTGAAATCGAAACAAGAAAATCCCGCGCGTAGTCTTTCACTCTTCGACAATACAGGTAATGGGGCTGAAAGTTACAATGAATTTTTCACCAAAATGAACTTTAGATTTTCCCGTCGTGTTTGATGTGATGCGATGCACGAAAATCTGTGAAGTGTGAGCAACAATCTGGAAAAGTTGATAGAGTTCAAAATCATCTTTACAAAAAACAGAAAACATATGGTTTACAATACTGAAATAGGTCTGGTTTGGTCGAATATTTTCGTGCTTAAATACCATGTATACGTTCATATTTAGATTGATACATTTAAAATCCTGATTCAAATGTAACATATTGAATTTTGCAATTTTTATTAAAAAGTAACCTTTTCTGAATTAAACTCTATTTTAATTGAAAACTTTTCTTTTTACAACCGATTTGTAGTAATTTTGAGGACCCCTCCCTCAGAGCGATTGTCTGAATGTTTAACATATTGGGGATCTGAAAGTCTATTTATTTTTTTCCGTGTGAAATGGAGTATGAAAACGATCATTGAAATGTCTATTTCGCAATCATCAACATCAAATCTTCGGGAAAATATTGATTTATGCTAATTGCGCTCGGGAATCCGAGGAATTCATTGACAGTGTTATGAGTGACGTCACAGCTTGGGTAAATTAGAAGTATTTTCGGAGTGCAAAACGATCTCAAAGACACCATCGTGGTAGGTTTCGTAAAATTAACCTTTTATTATTTCATAAATAAGCAAATTTATCGAGGGAGACGCCAATGTTAAGTTCACACACGCCCTTTAACTGTAGATATTGTGATGGACCCGAGTCAAGCGTTGTAATGAACATCCATTCCTATGTCATATTTTCTGTCGTAAATTCAAATTTTCATTCAATTATCTTTACAATACGTACGTCACTATAGACTGACTGTCCATGTGTTACGAGTTAATTATAATTTAATACCTTCACAGTTCGAAAACAGTTTACGACATTTTGATTGGTCGGACCTATCCAAGTATAGACTAAAACTCAAACCAGATATTGATGATGTTCCGATACCGTCACTTTCATTGGTTGTGTACTACTTTGTAACAGCAATTTTGTAGAAAAAAACCGTGTCGTAAATCAAAATAATTTAAAACCTTTGTTATTTACGAGCAAAGTTAATATCCTTCGACATAATTTAAAACTATAGTTATTTATGACCGATATTACAGAGGTACAGTAAATACTGTTTATTTTACACATTGGTCAATACATTTGTAGTAAAGATGTTACCTAGGTAACGATCCTGTATCATTCTTGTCCATCTAGAATCACATCTTGGGCAGCATACTCGATTTATTTGTCAAATAAAGAGTAGGAAATCTGCGGTAGGTCACCACAAAAAATAACTTGAAATAAAAGAAAGAAAAACATATATTTAACAACTAATAGTGCAGTGTCATTGGAATGGCGCGGTTTTACCATGTTCGATACTCATTCGTTTATTTTATAGACGATTTCATACTTCAGTAAAATATTCAATAAACACGTGTATTTATTTTAATCAAAATGAATCAAAACACACCATAGCCGTGTAAAATCGAAATAAAAACCAGATTTAACAAAGACACATTTATACGATTGTATTAAGTTACTGATTCTAGCTTCCATACACTCTCCCAATGTGTGATATATACACATCCCCCTCCACCCACCCCGCTCCCACTCATTTACTCTCCCAAGGTGTGATATATACACACATACCGCACCCCGCACTCCCATCCCCACCCATAGATCTACTCTCCTAATGTGTGATGTATACATATTCCCCCAGCGTATAATATATACACACAAAACAAAACACACACCCACACACGCTCCCAACGTGTGATATATACACATTAACGTTTATTAATCGTAAATCAGAACTACTTCAAAATCACATCCTAATTTACGATCCAGTATATCTGGGGTTTGGAACACTTGAGTAACCTCTCTCGGTACTCGAATGATGTAGTTAAAAACACGTATAGGAAAGATAATGATACAGACCATCAATAAAAACGAAATCTTTCGGTATCATAAATGTAATAGTTAGAGGAGAGATCATCAAAATGGCGTAAATCACTTCAGCCGAGGAATATAATATATAAATCAAATATGTTTTAGGACGAGTTTGACACGCTTGTAGTTTCGGCGGACAGTATATAAGGATGCGAAGGTATTATATAGGTTACTGATTATAGTGATTCATATTCATATTTACTGTACAGTCGAAATATTTTGTCCGAACATTTTAATTTTCAAAGGAAAACTATTTGTGTCCTAATATTTTTTAACGAGGAAACAACACTTTTTTTTAAAAATAGTTAATTTTTTAGCTATTTGTTTGGTTTATTTGTCGTCCTATTAACAGCTAATGTCATTCAAAGATTTGTCTCAGCAAAGTGCTGATCTGGTGCCGAGTTAAGAGTGTTACCTCACAGAAAT
The DNA here is from genome assembly GCA_032359455.1 of Chlamys rubida. NCBI lineage: Eukaryota > Metazoa > Mollusca > Bivalvia > Pectinida > Pectinidae > Chlamys > Chlamys rubida. The sequence goes on along the minus strand of JAUMHH010209969.1, from coordinate 21,944 downwards.
ATCATGCCGAAGGCACAACATGAGCGTCCAGGCCGTGTGTTTGTCGGTGTTCAGATCCTTACAAGGGAATTTACGTTAGACACATCAGACTGGCATTCAAGATAATTTTATGCAGATTTGAAATCAAAATCTCATTGATGTTTGTTTCACGACATGAAATATACATCAGGTTTCATGATAAAGAGAAATTGATTTTATAATATATTTCCATAGACGTCACTCCCTAGGAGAGCGCCAGTCCAGACGGTGACCAAGCAGTCCTTACCCCGAGATCATAAACATATTTTTCTTCAGACATTTTATGTATAACTTTTGGCGAATTTTAAATTTATCATTCGTGAAATCCGACTTTCGTTTTTTGTGTAAATCGTATGAAATTGTCATCATTTTTTATAATAATGTCATCATTCACATTTCATTATGGTTAAACGCCGAAAAACGATTTTTTCCGACCCCATGTCGCCTTCGATTCACGCCTCACTGAGTTTTCTGGTGCATCTGAATAGCTTAATAAAGACCATTTTATGACAAAATGGTTTCATATAAATTTTATTAACTATGTTATACGACAATTTCAATATTTCCCATTCATGCTTTCCATTTTTCTTTCTTGCTATCTTGTAGGGTTTCGTGATATCAACGTATAAAATATTTTGTGTAATACTTATGTGAAATTATGAACGATTTCAATCTTTTTAAAAATGTTTATTAAAGTGTAGATAACATCTCAAAGCAGTTTAGAGTATAATGAAATTCACAACCATGAGATGTTGTTATAGAACATGGTTTGAGTTGATATATAGCATTAAGAATATATGTGTTGAATCTCAGAGGTCAGCGAGTACAGTTGATCTGTATCACTCCGAACTTTACAGACAGGTGCAAACAGAACATAGAGAGCACTGCTATTGAAAAATCTTGGAAAATCAGGTGAAAATCTAGTAACTGTGGATTAGCTCGATAAAAACGATAAAAGACCCTCCTTCTGAAAAAAACCCTCTAACAATCTGTTACACGCATCTGTGACCTTGACATTGCTCCAACCTGACCTTAGAATTAACATAAATAAAAAAAACTGTCGTAACAATCTTTTAGCTTGAAAGTTAACGTTACACAGCGCGATAACATTGACTTAACCTTCGATTTCACAATTTTTTTCATCAACAATCACGTAACAAATTGATTAAAACGTATTTGATTGATGCGAAAATGAGAACATATCTTTCTTAAACATTTCGGTTTCACTTAACATGTCAATTTCAGTGTGGTTTTATCGATAGGTTATGTGTGAAATGATTCAATGCAAACTCGTGTGTTGACCTGCGTAGCTTATTGTTTTGTTTAAAAGGCGTTGATCATTGCAGATCAGTATACAGTTCAATTGTAAGAACTCACCTAAAAATGGTACTGAAATATTTATTCCTTTATATTATAGTGTTATTAATCAGATGATATCATATTGGCCCAGTTATTAGGCCGAGGTCTGTGATATTGGTCCGATAACACTGTAATATTAAAAGTTTGACAGTAGCTTTATACTTGTGTATATTTTACCAACTGCAACTGAAAAGACGGAAAAGACAGGCTAGAACGATTCAAGTTCGCAAACCCCATATTTACTAACGATATCTGTAAAAGTATAATGTTAATTCTACAGCGAAAGTTTTCCATGGATATTGCCCTAACTCATTCCATGTTAAAACGAATGCTGCCCTAACCCATCTTTGAGAACTATTCTCTCTCCCTCGTTCCATTCATCTATCCATCCTTCCATCAATCCTTCCACCCCTCAACAGCCTGCCGTTCAACCCCTCATGGGAAACTCGGTGAACGCTATCAGTGGAAGTCTGGCACCTAAATTGCCCCCCAACAATTCTTCATTATACATGTACCTCCTCCCGTAATGGCCGACTGTCTCCAGACCGCCTCACCGGAACATACTTTCCTCCCCAATTAATAAAAATTACCCCATCCTATAAAAACTACCCCTCCTCTCCCCTCAAGCACTGTCTCCTCCCCACTTTTAAAGTCACAATCGTTCATTTCCGGAACCACCGATGCCGAAGAACCACCATCTGCGAGTGATGTGTCCTTCCGACGTTTATAGAGAACCGGCGCGTTCTCACCCACTAAATGTTACCGAGGGGGAGGTCACCGGGTGTGAGAGAGGCACAGTTAATATCTAGTTACTCGGAAAATGAGGTAGTAAACGGACACATATCACTCCCTTAAAATTACTGTAATGGCAAAATCCATCAGGGACGCATTTCTGCATCGCCAAATTTGATTTGTATTGTAATGTTACTGGCGTAGAAATGCTCACATCTTCGGCTGTTTGTAATGACCAATTATAACCCAATAAAAAAATCGTTCATTTTTTATACGTGTATATACAAAATGGTCGTATTATTACGAAGGATTGATTCGGTGCGGGACTACCGGAAATAATGCATACGAGTTTGTTCATCTGTAATAAATAAACTAGATAATATCTATATTGACGTAGTGAAACCACCAGCATTTGCTCCGCGTTGTTTATAGGTAGTCAACTTTTCTGCGTTGTTTATGGCTGGTCGACTTTCTCATGTATAAAGTTTAAAGACCAAAATAATTTAAATGTCCCGTAAAATCAAAAACAATTTCCATCACACGATAAATTGGCCTGTCGACTCATCCTTGCTGTAGAACTGAAACTCATTCGTCGTTTCTGACGGATTTTTCGATTCGAAGTCGCCATTTCGTCCGTCCGCCTATCCAATATGTCTGTCCTTCGTCAGTCCTTCATGGCCGTTTATTAAAGCATTTTCCTCCAATATCTTTTAAAGAATATGATAGAAGAGTTTTGTTCTTTAAATTTTTAGATTCAAAACATTATGCTTACAATAAATTGTTTATTTTTACAGAAATCTACGCTTTTCTTCACATTTACTTGTTTGCGTTAAGGTAGTCGATATATTTCCAGACAAGAATAATATTGGAAAAAAATAAAACTATGATTTAGAATAGAGCTTAATGCAACAATTGTGATTCATTGTTTCCAACATTGGTTTGCCACGCAACAATCCAAAACAAAACTACATTTGTATCGTGGCAGTCTGTTCCGGGCTTCAAGTTAAATCATGATGTATAGACGTGCTTCATCCTCCCAAACGATAGAAATACGAGATCAAATATCAGGACAAAAGGATTGTGAACGGGGAAAAATATAAAAATATTAGCTGTAATCAGGCCACCGGACGCATTTATATATTTATAAAATCGATACACCGGGATAACTTTTGACACAAAATCGTTGGTAATCACCAGATGATTACTGATAGCATATCTGTGGGTTTTCAATATTTAACGGCATTTTGAGACCGGAACACAGAAATAATGTTAGGCCCCCCATCGAGAAACCCGGGTGAGAAATCCAGGTGAGAAATTCGCACCTGGCGAAAGAAAGGTAACAACGCCACGCCTTCTGTGCTTTGATACCCATGCTGTGAGATTTACTCTTAAGATGCCCCCGATACGAGTGGGTAAAATTTCAAGAGTCACTCACTTAGCAAAGAGATATTGTCTCGTGGGCCAGCGTAACACCTTTGATAAAACCGAACAATTGGAATTCCTTTTACTGCGTGGTCCCAACAGGAGAATTTCCAGATCCTTTCGGGTCTTGAGAGGTAGCCCCGTTCTACAGGTATTAATCTAGGGAGCTGAAGTGGTCCTTTACTTAGAAGAGCCAGCTAGGAAGTCCCTATATTATGTACGGGGAGTAGAAAATGTGTTTAGAATGCTTAAAAACAGAGAGGATTAACCGAGTTATGTTTATCACGGGTCCTGGAATGGTAAATAAACATAAAAACACGTCAAATTGTCAAAAATATAAGTCAATTCAGATACAATGTCGAATATTTCAAAACAGTATATACTTATATAAAACAAGCGAGTGTAAGAAAAGCTACATTGCAGTGTTAGAAATGCTTCAAAATCACTAGAGCTGTAATTTTCATCGCATGGTTTGGTTTTGAATCCCCGTTTGACAATATAGTGTTATCATGTAAACCTACCAGATTTAGGCCACCAGCCCAGCCAGAATGTCGAGTGACTTTCTATCAAGACCATCTTAAACTTATCTTGATTTTTTGACTGTTTATTTTGGTTAAAACTAAGACGAAAAAAAATATAATAAAAACAACATTTTTATGGGTATTTTTCATGGAATGTCTAAAAGATAAAATCGGCCATTTTGTGCAGACGCCGCGTTCGATTCGAACTCCCGAACAAAATGGCGGCTCTACTCGAATTCGGTGTCAAATGGTTTATGTAATCTTCTGTCTCACATGCTGGTTTTGAAGATTTCAAAGAAACCCCCGGTATCATTACAATGTGGGAATGATCAATCTTAACATGGCAGTGACAGATTAGCTGATTATAAGCATGTATAGGTGCATCTTAAAGTTTCAGATTCAAAATACCGATAGGCTATACGGAGATATATAAAAATAATCTGATTCTTCTACCGACTCTTCAAGTACGGACATTTTTTCGTGAGGTTTATATCTTTAAGATATCAAATACTGTACCGAACAATATACAGATGCGCCAAATGTTGATGGTTGAATTCCGTTTAACTGTTTTTCTTAGATAATCTTAGATTTTTACCGAACGATAAGGCCTGAACGAGACTTGCAGTATTTCATCTTTTGACATTATAGGAATTTAACACGTTGTTCCTGTAAGTTTTTTGGGGTTTAAAATCAATCTGTAAAAGTACAGACTGGTAATACTAAACGCTCTTTGTTAAATAAACCATTAACATGTAAGAGATGCGGTTCTCAAAAGCCTAAACGTTGCTTCAGAAGAATACGTTTCAAAATATCAGCTATCTTTAAATTTTATTTTTAAAAGTATTTCTCAAAAGTGCATGTCAAAGTCTTTCAACTGTTCATGCTAATATAGATTTGAATACATTTTAAAAGCATTTTCCCCGGTTCTTTGTTCGTTATTCGAATTAAACACGAAAGCAAAGCCTCAGCAAAATACTCTTGGACACTTTTTAAGTGTAGTTTGGTTTTCATTCGACAATCTCGGTAGATTCTTTATCTCGAATAAATTGACAGAAATATTTGGAATGACCTATTGATGTACTGAAATACCAAGAAAACAAATGTTGTGTCATCTATACTTTCTGGCAAGAGGCTTATCTACATAATCTCTAGCTGATTATATAATGACGTCAGAAAATGTTTATTTTTAAAAACAAAATGTAATTATTTTATGTTTAGATGATATCTGAGATTAAAGTTGACGATATCAAAATAATGATATCATTTACAACGTTCTTAAAACAGAACTAAACCTGTCCAAACACTCGATGACACTTGCGATTAATGACGACGACGATGATAAGGAAATCTACGATGAAAGTGAGAGATTGACGTTGGAACTTTTAAACATGTACCTAGATGTTTTCTTATCGTTGGATGAAACCTAACATTCATTACTTGTCCTAAACTTAGTGTCAGTATCACGTGACCATATTCCTAAGTGCGTATATATAGCTACTAACTTGGCCTAAACTACAAGACCTGTATATCTGAGTGTATATCTAACATAAAAATGTTTCAGTTTAAGTTTGACCTGAACTAAAGACGAATACCTACTAACTACAGTATAAGTCTGGCATAAGATCTAGATGGTTAAACTTGATCCCATCCCAGTGTTAGGTAGGACCAGGTAAGCACGTCAGTCTACATACCACCTGGCTGAGCAGGGCAAGCTTTTAAAGTCAAGCAATAAATAAACGTTTCGTCGGAATTAAAATGCTGTGGGAGTATCGCTATGTCTCATCAACCGTTTAATTTTATATCTTTTTCCGCCACACTTTAAAATTTGCATCCTCTCTAATTTGAAGCCCTTCCCGTCGCCTTTTTCAGAGTTTAAACAAAGGTCGTTCTCTCGGAACATTAGTTTCCTTTCAGATCCGATGATGAGAGCTTTAAGGAGATTATTGTATGTATTTGAATATAATTTTCCTGTGAGAAATATACGCCCGAACGTCAAGATTTGGGCATCACAAAATAACTCAGAACCGGAAGCGGAAGTTGTCCCCACTTCTAAACTTACGTGTTGTACTAATTATAAATATTGACTTTGAGGTAATAAACATTTTTATTTACATTTAATTTACATTTTGATAGAGTGGTTATGCTTTATTTAGTTATTTCGAACAGTTTTTGAACAGCAAATCAAGTGATGACAAAAATGAAATTGATGACGCCGCAATAGAAATTGATGACGTTACAATAGCAAATGTTGTTATAGTCTCATAACAACATTTGCCCTTTTTTACAATTTTTTGGCAGAGCATTAAAAAATGTATTTGACGTCTTAATTCAGCTCATTACGAATACATGATTTTTGATAACGATTTTCGCCATGTCAAACCCGTTGAAGATCCCCTTAAGTTTTGATATTGTCTGAAAAATGTCAATACGAACAAGCGCTATGGATCCCATATGAGGACAAAACTTCGGTCTTGTAAATGAACTTTGATAAATTCTATCATACTTACCTCTGCTGGAGGTTCAGATATATTTTTATTACAGAAATAATTAGAAGCTAGCTAGGTGATCACTCCTTGATTAATTGATAATTCATGATTAGATATATCTACGTAATGCTGTATTGTGTGAATACAAACACAGCCATTACCACGAAGAAGAGCTACCCGGGATAGTCCCCATTGTCAATAAACGGAGTGGGGGCCCCCTCCGATTTCTGGCCGGGGATCGCTGATAGACCCTTTAAAAGGACCACAGGTGCGCATAATACATTACATTCTATAATTTAATGACAAACACGGGGTTTATATGGTATCAGGATAGTATTTATTTAATTGTGTACATGTGTCAATATTTGAGTTTAAAAGAGATATTTTAACACACAAATATACCATTGTGCTGGTATCGCCAGCTTTATGTTTGCAATTGCGGGTTGAAATGAACATTTGTGGGAGGGCGCTCGAGCTATTACACCACCGAATAAGGTATTGTGGGTATATTCCTCGGTCAACAATTATAACAAAAGTTTGGCTAAAAGTTATCAAAACGTTTGATTAGCTTGTAATATCATTGTACTGAAAACTCAGCAAGAGGGATAAAAAATGTTCCATTCATCACGAGGTTTAATGCTTAACAAGGCTGGAAGATAAAAAATCTACAAATATATCAGAAAATATAGTTTGCATGAAAAACGAGTCTTAATTTTACTTTCTATTTTCTATTTTCATTTCGAATTGTTAATTTAAACGTTCACGATAAAATATCACCTGTGTTTTTTTGGAAAGGTGTAAAACCAGTATCGCCCACCTGTTGGAAATATACCTGTTACTCAACGTTTTGCAGCAGTTTTTGATTTATGAGAAAAAAAAATGTAGCTAAACAATTGACTCGGTTATGTCAGCTGTTTTATATCGAAACACCTGCGAAGTCACCGCTGTTTCATCGACGGTGTATTGAGCTTTTTAACAAACCTACGTTGGTGTGTTTACTTGAACTTATAGATTTAAAATACCTTTTCAAAAACCGATTGAATACCCAGGAGTAAAAAGCTTGTGAGGACTTTCTCTCACCTATATTTACCTGTGTACATTTTGATAATAATTCTATTGTTAAAAACATAACTAAAAAAAGTTGACCACCAAAGTGCACCGAGTTGACTTTTCTCAACTCAACAGTTTTAGCTTTGTAAAAAGTCCCTACTCACACGTATTCTTGTAACACCTGTTCTAGTAAAATAAGTTGCACCATGTAACGTTTGTCATGTTTCGTACAGATATAGCGTGTTTAACTATTGAAACCTATTTTAGAGTTATCTCAAATACAGGGTATTGTCACTCGTTTATGTACAGACTGATGACCATCTGTAGCTATTGTTGCCACGTTTGAAAGGATATCTCCCTTTTTTAAACGCCCACAATTAATTTTTTTGAATTAGAACTTAAATAATTTTACAGAGAAGGACATGTAGTCAAAACTCAAGTGAAATGAATGTAGATCTGTTTTTTATTTTTTTTTTAACTTTTTAACCAGATATCGTTTTTTAAATCATTGAGTTTCAGACTTAATCGGAACTGTCCAGTTTGCGAATGTCTTAATTTTGTTTTAAATGATTTGCGAAATGTTTCACTGGTATAGTATGTGTTTCATAGAGACACACTTCTTTGCTGGTAACTGTATCAAAATGTAATAACGACGAGAAACAACAACAGTCAGACCCTCGCGGTCGGAAACCGATCCCACTTACCACTGCGCTATACTATGATTGTTATTAAGAGTTAGCCTTGAATAGCACGAAGGTCGTTTGCTTTATTTATCAGCTACAAAGCTAACACATAAACAAACATCCTTATATTCATTTTACGAGTTCCCTTAAAACGATTCTTGATTAAGACGTACAGAATTTACTTAAGTTATTTATTTAATACACTCTGATCTACTCGTATAATGAAGGTATCAATACGACAACGGTTTTAAGGATATCCGTGGAACTTACAGGCTCCAGAGCCTACGCGAGAACAGAAAGCAACAAATGGCAGTTTTAGACCCATTTCTATTCCTAAGTTTTCCACCTGACGTGAGCAATGTTTTATAACCGAACGCTTTCTCATTAAATCTCGCCGGGTCACCGGGCAAATTGAGTCTAAATAAAACAGACGAGAATGTGTACAATCCCGATAGCCAATTAGCGATGCATTTAGCGCTAGTATACAATTAGGCTAACTATACATTAACTCCAAAACGTATAGGGTTGGCGAGCAATAAATTGCTTTGCTAAACTCTTTACAAAAGTTAATCCTGCGTCCGCGTATTTACGATAATGGCTGTTTTACTTTGGGCGTGTAAATGCTATAGGCCGATAATGATACACTAAAGGAAGAAGGGAAATATCCACACTTCGATTTCCATCTTAAATTCAGTCTGCTAGACAAATTTGTATGTACACCTCATACATGTACGTAAACGTAGGGAGGTGTACATTTCATACTTTTCCTATGAATAACTCTGCAGTATATCTTTTAAAATACATACCTTGTCCGAAGGCCTGATGTATGTATTTTGTCATTTTCATGGATTAAAATTCTTTACAAAACATCTAGAAAATTTTGGAAATAATGTTTTACTTTAAATTTGGTATTTTTTTTGTTATATTTTTTCCCATTTTTATCTACATCAATTATCTTACTTAAATATTCGAAAATGTTATCAACAAAACTAATTAACTTGAAAGCCCTCCTTTCATATACAGAATTAGATGAATCAGTCATGTGTTATACCATCCAATGGGCGGACGATCGCGAACGACCAGAGCGGACCGGAGACAGACAAACAGACAGACAAACAAACGATAGACGCCTAGACACAACACATTTTTATGCACATCAAATATATCCATACCTCAGAACTGACCAGAATGGAAGTGTAATGGACGGATAGACATACATTTTCATGCAAATACACTTTTCCCACTTTAAAAGTACTACCTGTATGATAACGTAACAGCACCTGCATTATTTATAGAATCATTAGACTTTCAAATGAGGTTCTTTATTATGTTTGAACCGTGACAACCGAGCACTGACATGCGATTCTCCCATCAGTAGCTTGGTTAACATGAGTTGCACACGACGCTTTGCTTTGATCTCAATTCCACTTCTTTGTATCCTAAAAATCGAACGTTATCAATTATTCAAAGATCTATGTTATAGTGCTCAGCAGTTGATTATCTCCGATACAGAATTTTGAATTTTTCATCGCAAAAACATTTTATTGCCCTCAAAAGTAAAACAAATCAAGGAATTGATCACAACTTTAGAAGTTTAATTGGGTTTTTCTTTCATTTTGCTTTTAAAGTGCAGGTGATCGATCAAATTTACATATTCACTAAACGATTGAAGCTTATCTGATGCAGTCAGACGCATTAGGTCTCTTAAAGTGTAACGAAAACAAGCTTTTAGTCGTAAATATTTGATTGAAACACAAAGTAACATTATACCACACAAGTTGTTCTAACATTTATAGCTCCAAGTTGACAGTTACTTTCTTAATAATCCTTTACATTTTCCTTTCACGGGAAGTCAATACGCCGATGTCAAAGGAAATTGGTTTGTAATTAATTATATGATAACTATTAATACTTCTGTGGTCTTCATATGGAACCGTATATGTGATAGTTTTATACCGGCGTCTCTCAGAAAACAAACGAAAACGTCATAAAGTTATTTGGAGAGGAGGGTGCCTACTGGTGCATTTTTTATGTGACATTATAGTAAAGAGAAAGGGGATTTGTTGAACTCGGATGTCATCTTGAGCTGGAAGTTGAAGACCCGAGTGTTATATTGTGTGCGTGTGTACGTAGGTAACTGCTTGGCTGTGTATAAGAATTGAATCAGTGCTGAACTGTGTGCTGTGTACTGTAACACACTCTGGTACACTACAGTTTGTGTATCACAAGAGAGCACTAGTGTCCTCTAAACATCCCTAACGGAATTTGAGTTCAGGTTTTTTTAAACCCCACATCATAATGTGTTCCTAAAACACCGACCCACTTTTAAATTGTCAAATTGTAGGATTCTACTTCCTTAGAAACTGGATGGTTTGGAAAGACACAATTCTTAACAATTTTGATTAATTAATGATTTTATAAAACTACAAAAAAAACATCGCTAATGCGAATGGTATCAGAATTGTTTCTGATTTTTAAGTCAGAACACCTGATGCCTTTAACGTTTTAGTTTTAAATTACAACTCAGAGCTTGACAAAAATATATATAAAGGGACTGGTTGTTCAAAGAGTCACCTCGACTGTGTGTACAAATCGCTCTAGTACCATCCACTGATAACCTTGTTCCGTCCAAAATCTTACCTGAAGAACACCTGCAGCTGGCTAGGGTAAACAAGCCCACCCCTCGGATACTCCCCCTACCTACGACAAACAGACCCAGATATTCTCCCTAGTAGAGCACTTATTAATTGCGGTAGCCCGTCAATAGACTTGCGTAACCTATCAATGTTTAAAGCAACATGTGCTTGTACATGTGATAAAGTTACAAATATAAGGGGGCAACGGTGATACAGCACCTATGTCTGAGTGTTGACTATCTGAAAGCAAACATCGACCAGTGTCTATTCATTCTATTTTCTCCATTACATAACACGCACATGATTTGATTAAAGTCGCTTAAAATACACAACTTTAACAAAAAGAATAAATAGCCATTTACTTTTTAGTGTACGTCTGAAAAAAAATCTGCTGTTGGTAGTTCAATTTGTGTTTCAGAAAAACGTGATCACTTGTATTTCTATTGACAGTTTTCGTGATGCAACGGCACTCACGCATGTCCCGAAAGTTAAATAATTCCGGAAACAGCAGCCACAATTTGAAAATGAGTTTCTATAAAAATTAGGAGTAGACACATGTTCATGTAATAGTTAAAAATGATTGCATATGCGGATATGTCAAGTTTAAATAAAAACAAGTTCCTTTTTTGAACATGTCCCTTGATTTAAGTAGCAAATTTGTAGATCTTGACGGAACATGTCCTGAATTGCGTTTGATTTTTAATGTCCAATAGGTGAATATTAGCAACATGGCCCCTGAGGAGTTAAAATCAATTCCAGGTGCGGGACCAGGTATATTTGCGAATATCCCCCTAGAAGAGACAGCGTCGCATAATTTGCGAACATGTCCCTTTAAGAGTGCGACGGTAGCTATTTCCGACCATTCTACCGTTTGTAAGCCTTGACTACCACCGAGACGCATTTAGTTTACCCAAATGGATTCAAATAAATAATGTACATAAATATACAATTGTACAAATGATGCGGAGGCGCTCACGTAGCGACCATACATTCCCGTATGTCAAGATGGATCACAGAGCGATCGGAATGGCCTAGTACGTACTTGCCAATCAATAAGTCGAGACAAAGGCAATCGCTTTTTCTAACGACCTTGAAATCATGTCATCATAGTGCGTTTTCATTAAAGCAATGGGCACGATAACGACATTTTGTAAGGTGCTTAAACGCAAATAATTTACGCCCGTCACATGGCCGACATACCATGTCCCGCTGACGGAAATGATGTTTTATAGCATTGATGTCGATGATAGCATTAACATCTAGTGTTTCAAGTTGAAGATTTCGATGTTTGTTTTAATGCTAACACTACCTTTCATTAAACTTTTTTTTCTGTGTAGATTAAAATATTTTTGTCCTCAATACGGCGATACAGGCTTCCAATTCAAGATACCATCGCTGACACTAGTGTTGGCTTGTATAATGTTAACTCACTGTTGTGATATCAAGCAGAAACTTGTAAACATCTCTTAAAATTTACTTTCCTTTTTTGATTGGAAACTAGAATGCTCTAACCAAAAAATCCCACGGTATGCAAAATTTGCAACGTTCCTCTTTTATTTGCAGTTTAACGTATGTTAGATTTAAATTGCAAGTCGAATAACCTGTTTTTCGTTTCTGTGATTTCAGATCTTTGACTGTGACTACCTACCAAACACTATCAAATATGCACACAGTGGGTCGCCGTTACTCAGGGAGGACCGGATCAAACTACGTGTCTATCGGTTTACACCGACAGTGACCGAGTCTGAAACTTTCTACATGAATGTTGAAATCGTCAACGCCACAAGTAGAGTAGTTTTAACCCGAGGATTGAGATCAGTTGTCGTCCCTGAATTTAACGGAATTTCGAACACCATAGATGCCTCCGTCATTCGTTTCTATCACAGTGGAGTTCAAAACGTCACATGCGACGTGTCTTTTTCTAGGTATAGATCACATTGGCCTATCGCCGGGCAGATTGTTATAGGAGAAAGACGGGAAAGTGTGAACGCTTTGAAGCGAAGTTGTCGGGAATTCATGTATATGCATCTCCATTATGAACATCTGCGAGGACCTAGCCCAGATGTAGATTACCTCCCCTTGACGGTTGAACTCAATGACCCTTCAGTAAGCGAAGAGACGATAATCGAGAGTTACTTCTTGCCCATACATATAAAGGGCGCCATCCCCAACACCCCACCTCGGTCGTCCTTCATGAGCATGTATATGATGGACGTTGATCAGTTTGTCCTCTCGACAATCATACCGGGTGTGATAGCGGCAGAGGACTACGAAACTCCCAACGACCAACTTGTTTACAACATCAGTCGACCACCGGCAGAGGACGAGGGTTTCTTTGTCAGCCTAGATGACCACACAACAATTATCACATCGTTTACCCAAGAAGATTTAGAAAACCACAGAATCGCCTATCAACCGCCAGATTCCAGTATTCACACTAACAAACGAGTTTATGAAGCCGAATTCATAGTTTTCGATAGCCACTTTTCTGAGAGTATGCCAATAACTCTCCATATGGCTGTTCGTTCGTCTGCAACAAGTGCTCCACGTGTGTCGTTTAACAAAGGTATCGCCCTTCTTGAAGGTCAATCGCGCGCTATCACGACGGACGATTTACAAATCGTGGACAGGGATAACCTGAGTCGCGTTAGATTGTATGTTACTGGTGGATTGAAGTATGGTAGACTTGAGATCAATGGCCGCCGTGCAATCGCCATCACCATGCAGGATATTCAGCGGAGGTCTGTCATTTATTACCATGACGACAGTGATACGACCAAGGACTTCATTGCTTTCCGAATTAGTGATGGCGTCAATACAGTTCTTGTGAACTTCCCAATCACTATTATCCCAAAAGACGACAGTCCTCCATATCTCGTTAACAATGTCGACATGGACATCAACGAAGGAGATACGAAACCATTCACTACCAAAATGCTGCTAGCTCACGACACCGACTCTGTTGACCGGAACATAGTATTCATCATAACACATCCTCCTAAAGCTGGCGAAATCATCCGTAGATTGAGACCAGGTGATACAGGGACGAGAATAAATAAGTTTGTACAGAGAGATCTGCTGAAAGGGCAGATTTATTATCACCATTTCGGACATGAGGTATTTTCTGATTCTTTCCAGTTCAAAGTTCGTGATCACGAAGATCCACCTAATAGATCAATAATAGAAACATTCCACATCAACATAAACCCGGTCCATGAGAACCCACCACAACTCGCCCCACAAGCCACCAGGCTTATCCATGTTTCGGAGACCGACATCGCGTACATTACCAAATCGGAACTAGAATACACAGATGTCGAAACCGAAAATAACGAACTAACGTACATCATTACCTCACCTCCATTCTTTGTGTACAATTCTGGTTTTGAAGACGCCGGACGACTCTTCGAAACACATAACTTAACGATGGTATCAAAGAACGCGTCTATCCCTGCAGTGCAGACTTTCAAGCAAGCTGATATCAACCACATGAAGATCGCCTACATGCCCCCTCTTGCTGACATTGGTCCGGAGGCCAGACTTGTTCGATTTGTCTACACTGTCCAAGACTCTAGCGGAAACCAAGTACTCGGACAATACTTTGAAATCGACGTTCAACCTGTCAATAACCAAGCACCAGTGTTTGTCACCAGCAAATTGCTTGTTGAGGAGAGTGGTATTCTGGGTCTGTCAGTCAGTCAGCTGTCAGCTACAGATTCAGACACACTCGAGACCGATCTTGAATTCGTCCTCGATGAGGTTCCCAATTTCGGGGTGCTACAGAAGGGAGGGGTCACTCTAGATGAGGGAGGTACATTCCATATGGACGACCTACAGAGCAAGAATGTCAGGTAAATACGATGTAAATAACGCTGAAGCAACCGTGTTACACTTTTCTTCTTATCATGCTATAAACTTGTATATTTTTGCTAAGGGATATACATAATTGTATCGAAAGGACAAAACACATATTTAATAGAGACAGTTGCAACTATTTCAAAACGCTTTCTTTCATACTTCTGTTTGAAAGAGATTATTTATTCTTTTCTTATTACCTTAGCTGTTAAAATGACGTACATTCTTAAACAAATAAAGAGACAAATTTGAAAAGATGTTTAATACTTTAATTCGAATAAGTTATTCTTGCTGCTAGACAATCAGTTTAACTTGGTGTCTGCGTTTTATTTGTTAGTTATTTCCTTATAATTGTGTATTCCACAGGTATATTCACGATGGCGCGGAAGGAACACAAGACACATTTACATTAACTCTGACAGACAGTATCAACAGAGCAACCAGAGTGTTTTCTGTGGAGATCGTACCGATTGACGACCAAGCACCTCAACTTCGCGACAATCTACGCCCTCGACTTATCGTATCGGAGGGAAGTGAGGTAGTTATTTCCCCTCAAGTCCTTTCAGCCACTGATGACGACACAAATGATCGAGAGCTCGTGTTTCTTATCGTCAAACAGCCGAAATACGGAATCCTTCGTCTTGATGACAGACCAACAGTGAAGTTCACCCAAGAGGACGTGGAAAACCGATTGGTGAAGTACATACACACTGGTGGAGAGATCGGTACTACAGTTCTGAAAGACTCGATGACACTTATCGTGTCGGACCAAACCTACATGGGTACCGCCGACCTCCCATACTATGATCTAAACATTACGATAACACCTGTCGACAATTCCCGTCCCACGATAATCACTGGTGAGCAGGTCCATGTTGCGGAAGGAGGTAGTTTCGAGATTGTTCCCGACGTTCTGACAGCCAAAGATCCAGATACTCCTCCTGAAGATATTCAGTTCTTTATCGTCAGACAGCCACAGTGGGGATACTTAGAGAATATACAACCGAGTCCGGGGTCAGAGAAAAGCAACGCTGGCAGGCGAATCATGTCATTCAAACTTCAGGATGTGATTGACGAAACGATCACCTATGTTCAGGCGACACACAGAGGTGTTGAACCCGTATATGATGAATTCACGTTGTATGCTACTGACGGAACGTTGAAATCTGACGAGGCGACATTTGTGATTAGGATTGACCCACAAAATGACGAGGTACCTGACCTGATGATACAAGACATGCATCTGGATGAAGGAGACAGCATGATAATAGATCAGACAATGATAGATGCTATAGACATGGATATGCCCAAGGACCAAATCACACTGTCCATATCACAGGAGCCTGAGCACGGAGATATAGTCATATTGCTACACACACAGAACGGAAACATCGAATCGGCTGTTCAAGACTTCACAATTGATGAACTTCACAGCGGCATGCAACTTAAATATAGACACGATCACTCGGAGAATTTCAGAGATAGGTTTGCGGTGACGGTTTCGGATGGACGATACGAGGTGAAAAGAATCTGCAACATCACAATATCACCCATTAATGACGAGGTACCGGAGATAACAAAGAACGCCGGCCTGCAGATCGAGTATGGAGACTACGGGTTAATCTCTAGCATTGTGTTACAGTCAATGGACCCGGATAACAGCGAAAACGAAGTGTACTACGTACTCGCCACTGTACCAAGGAAAGGCTTCCTGCAGTTCTGTACTGATCCATTCACACCCGCGAGGTCATCGGAGTGTGAAGATATGTCGGAGCGGATGAACTTCACACAACACGACATTGATATGAACAGAATTCGATACATTCATACAAGTAGTATGGGCAATGCTGAAACTGACAGTTTTCAATTTATGTTAACAGACGGTATGAATAACAGGCAAATTGAAACGTTTGAAATTCTTATAAGAAATTCAATGAAAACAAATCTGGCATTGCTTAACAAAGGCCTAAATGTGAGAGAGGGAGACAAAACAGTAATTACAACAACATGTTTAAGTGCAACGGACGAAAGTACAAAAGCCGATGAAATTGTTTTCGCCATTATTCACCCGCCGGCTCTTGGACAGGTAGAATACATAGACAGACCCTTGGTTGGTATAAGTAGTTTTACACAAATGGACCTTGCTGCTCAGAGGATAGTATACAACCATTTAACAAAGAGCGACATAACGGACGATTCATTTACATTTACCGTCACAAATGGGTTGAGTGAGGCGAAAGACGGCGTGTTTAGGATCAACATTGAACCACTGGACAGGGTCCTTCCTTCCCTAAACACAAATAACCTCATCGAAGTAGTACAAGGAGGCGAAGTCATTTTGTCTCAGGCCTATTTGAGAGCTCAGGATCCTGATACTGCAGATATGAATGTTACCTACCTATTAGCGAAGCCTCCTACTTTCGGTCTTCTCTACAACCGAGGAATACTCATTACGCAGTCTTTTACACAGCTGGATATAGAGAGAGGACACATTATATACGAAAGTTACGGTTCGCATGCCGGTTTAGATAATTTCCTATTCAGTCTAAGTGACGGCAAACACAGTGGATTCCTTGTCAATGGCACTCTACAGTTAACACCTGTTATTTGTAGTGTTTTTGTCAAGCCCATTGCTAACGACGCCCCGAAATTATTGGTCTCAAACCATCCCGATGTCCTCGAACATTTCGGAAAAGGGAAATACGGATTCCGATTGAATAACAGAAATTTAAAGGTAGTGGATTCGGACACAGACAACGAGAACTTGATGTACATAATGACAAAGCGACCACTCCACGGGCAAATTGAAAATATGTCAACGAAGCGTTACATCCGCCGGAAGTTCTCACAAAACGACTTGAATGAAAATGACCTTCGCTATGTACTGAATTCGAGGACAAGGGCTACCAATGACTCCTTTATGTTCCGTGTGATGGACTTGAGAGGCAACACCCTGGACAACCAAATGTAAGTTACAGCTTTAACGGTAGACATAAAATAAACGTCATAACAAAATTTCAATTAAGGATCCTTGTCCCGTTGCATGAAACACTTGATGATTCTACTTTAATTTTGTCGTTTATCCAATGACATCCCCTTTATTTCGTTATTGACATAACTTAAGCAAAAGTGTACCAGGGTGCTTGTTGTTGCCTTGGTAGCTTATTTGGTAAGGTACAGTTTTAAATATTGGATTGCATGGGAAACTTTTTCAGTAATTTCTGAAAAAGTTTCCCATGCAATCCAATATTTACATTTCTTTGCCTTGGTACGGGGATCCTTAATTCAAATATGATTTTACATGTTACTGTTACTAGTATGAGATATTACTAAAGCAAATGCATTTAATGAAAATTATTTTGTTCTCCTTATATTCTGAAATATTCTGATAGTTCAATTGATGCTTTAATGCAGATTTCAATGTCGGCCATTAATATAAATATCTTTTTTAAACACCATAATTCTTGATTTGTCAAAAATACAAGTTACATGTACTTTACAACTGTCCTTCGTTCTAGATTGTGCACTTTTTTATTACAGCTTTTCACTTAAATGGTCAATCATCAGTTTCACACAAACCCGCTTGATTGTATGTGAGAACATCGGCACACTCAGTATCGGCCTGGTGAGACAGGGGTCCCTGGACCAAATGGCCTTTGTCGGCATCAAGGTGTTCGACATGTCGGCCAAGAAAGGACATGACTTCATTCCGAGTACGGCCGAACAGGTCCAGTTCAATCCTGGTATGTTATTTTCAATAATAATTATATTTTGACGGATATATCAATTGTCAAAAAAACAAAAAACAACATATAGACAATGTAATAAAAGAGAGCTAAATTGTTGTTTCTCCGTTACATTTAATCATATGATGCCTTAAAGGCTAGCCTTAATTGACCGACTAAAAATGTATCATAATACAGATATAAAGATGATTTGTTCTAACTAACAGGATTCTACAATCCCCTACTGAATAATCTTTGCAAATACTAGAGTGCACATGTAATCAAAATTTGATAGAATCTGTATTGTTTGAATTACTTTTTTATTTGATATTTCCAGTATTCATCAGATTTTAATCAAAATGTCTGGTTGTTGATATATCCACCAATTCTGCTGGTGTTTTTCTTATTTAATCATCTTGTGACAAAAGGTGTAAGTTTACATTAATTAAATTTGATAAAAGATGTGAAGCGTGTGTTATGAAAATCATTGAAGTTTCTTTGATACGTCTGTAATGAGAAATTTGCTTGATCTTCTATACGTATACAGTGTTGCTGACTAATGTTTTCTCCCTTTATAGGTGAGGCTAGGGCATCCTGGGACGTTCTAATCCCTGACGATAATTTGTTAGAGAATACGGAGAAGTTTAGAATCGCTCTTGAAGAACCAGTCAACGCCGTTTTAGGCAAGAACAGCAAGGCCAGCGTCCGTGTAATCAATGCTGAAAATGGTAAGATTGAACTTAGGCAAAGTAAAAAGGTTTATATCTAAAGAAAGAGAATCACTATTGAATGTGATATGTGTTACACCACATAGGAAAAATGATGCATTGAAAACTCAATCTTTATTGATAATTGTATTGCTGATTGATTGGCCTGTCAGTACAGTCGACACGATAGATAAGAGAAGTAGTGTTTGCTTTGACAACTGAAGTTGCTTTCATCTTTCAGTTATACATTTAAAACGGAATACTCCTACATACCAGAAATATTTCAGCATACCTGTCCGTTATTGTTGTAGAAACGATATCGTTGCCAAGTGCTTCTAGTAATGCTTGTTATATAAAGGTCATGTATTTCGTGACGAGGCGTCTCGTGTGTTGTATGAGAATGCTGTACAGTCTTTTGACCTCATCTATTTCAGGAGAATGCCCCCAGTATTTTGGCATGATAAGCAAGCATAACATTGACGGTAACGAAGGTGACGGATTCTTACTCCCCGGAAGTGACGTCAACGAAAATACGGAAACGATTGTCTCTGTAAGTTAGCCGATAAGTGAAACTCAACATATTAATTAAGTCATTGAATGTTTTGACATTATTTTAACATTGTTGAAATAAGAACGACATTTGCTGTTTATATCATAATACATGAACAATAAACTGTAATATTTTTAAAATAAATGTTATTTATTCATATTAAATAAAGGCGTATCATCATATTTGATAAGTTCCACGAATTTGTTAACGAATGCATAAAAAAGGCATTGTTTTTAATCTTAAAAATTATGTGAAATGAGGAAATGCAGTTCAAAGTTCAAAGTTGTTTACGGTTGTTCCTTTGCAGTTTAATAATATGAACTCGGTAGACACTTCTAGTCCATTCGACAATGCTTACAACACTGACCCGGCACAAACTCTGTCATCATCTACGTCTGCTGCTCGGTCATCTGCCCCGGCGTCACGGTTGTCATCGCAACGTTCGTCGTCCTCGTCTGGCTCACAAAACGGCAATGACGACAACGAAACGGTGACA
Source organism: Chlamys rubida (assembly GCA_032359455.1). Taxonomy (NCBI): domain Eukaryota; kingdom Metazoa; phylum Mollusca; class Bivalvia; order Pectinida; family Pectinidae; genus Chlamys; species Chlamys rubida. The sequence goes on along the minus strand of JAUMHH010209969.1, from coordinate 1,704 downwards.
GCGAGGAGGAAGGGAAGAAAGGGCAAAAGGAGGAGTAGGTCTAAAAAGAGGAGGAGACACGGTAGTCTAAAGAAGTCAAAGAGGAATAAAAACAAGCAACAGTCTAATAGTCCACAACAAGATCCCGAATCTATCTTCACAAACCTACCAACTGCATCACAGAAAATACAGGTATACCTAGTTACCACAGTACAGTAAAACACTGTTATAATGCCACCATATGTCCAGAGAAATTTTAGCGTTATATAAGGGTTTGACATTAGATTGAAGAAAAATGTATAAAGGAATTTTTAAGAAAGCAAGAAAAAGGGACATTAAAATATGTGTTTAATGAATCGAGGGCACTATATCGAGGTCTCACTCTATACTATACTATAATATATATACTATACTATACTATACTATACTATATATTGTTTAATATTTACAGAGTAGTTATTTTCAAAAATGTCATTAGACATGATTGCACGGATTAGAACAATGGTACATATCTTTATGGGTAATGTGTTAAATAAGAATTTGAACATATGTTTAAAATCGCGATTGACTTATCAGGCGATTTAATGTAAAAAAAACATATCCGATATTGCAAATATGAGAAGGAAAACAAAGATAAAGTATAGTATTAAACTGAATAGATACGTTCAGTGATTCACTTGACCTAAAACTTGACGGAAATAATAATATTCAAGTGGTTATTTTATCACCTAGTTTAGCAATTTGTTTCAGTAAATTGTAATTGTTTTGACAATGTAAAAATGTCAATTTTTTTATTATCTGTACTTCAAACAAATCTGAATGAACTGATATGCTTTATTTTTTTCTATTTAAGGATACTTGTTTCTGATTTATAACTCAGGTTGGTCTTGCCCTTTATACCCTTATTATACCCTATTTGACTTTGACATTTTCACCACTTAGGCACCACAGATATGCGCCAAGAGTACCAAAAATCTGCTCCACTTCGATGAGTTCGCACAGAGGATGTACAAGTGTGACGGCGAAAGTTGGAAATCATGGAATCCGGAATCGAACCAGGATCAGCCAGAACCAACAACCTCATGTCAACCAGGTATGTTTAACACTGTCACGAAAACAACAATGTTATTCATTATAAATGCATTAGTTAATGATTTTTGCTTCAGTACAATTGGGGTTATGTTTCTTAATAATAATGCATTTGATCTTGCATTAGCTATGTTTAGTAGTTTAACGGCGATTCAAAATAACACTAATCAGTCACTATGTACTTTCTTTTTCCAATGTGGAATAAACATCTAAATGAACGGAATCAAATAATGAAATCTTACCAGGAAAACATATTTTCATCTTCACGTTACTAATGCAAGTGAGGTCTGATAGTTGCTATTGATATTATATATTTACAGTATAACTTCGTTATAATGCCACCATCTGTCCAGAGAATTGTTGTCATTAAACAGGGGTTTTGTTAAAGATTGGGGACCGTATATAGGAAATATTAAGAAAACAAGAAAAAGGGACATTGACATATGTTGGCGATAAACGAGGTGGCAAATGAAACGCGGGGCATTATATCGAGGTTTCACTGTACATAAACGAGGGGCATTATATTGAGGTTTTACTGTAGATAAACGAGGGGCATTATATTGAGGTTTTACTGTACATAAACGAGGGGCATTATATTGAGGTTTTACTGTACATAAACGAGGGGCATTATATTGA
>JAUMHH010209958.1:0-12818 GCA_032359455.1 Chlamys rubida | reverse complement strand
CAATGACCCCCCACCCCCATCCCACAACGAAAACACACATAAAACATAGAAAATTGCATTTTAAGAGGACGCATTTAAGAGAACGAAGAATTTTCTTCTGCTCACCATTAAAACGTTAATAACCTGGTCATGGAATATTGGATCATGACAATATGAATGTGGCATATTCTCTTTAAAAACATCACATACAAATAACAATAAATGTATTCGAATGCAAAAGAAGAAAACAACAACATAAACAACAAACGTAAAAAGTAGAAGATATGATAGTAACATAAATATCGGTTTTTGAAAAGCAAACATGCTTTCTTAGTTTTGACCTACTGAACTGTTTACCAACAAAACATAAACATTTCTAGAAAGATATCTTTTTTGACAACTCGACAATAGAATATATTACGGCGACATTGATATATATGTATCTATATCATATGGTTGGGTAGATGGTCTAACTCGTTAATTTGTATTTGACACCCAGACAACGGGAAATTTACTTTTTGTATAACCTGATACTCAATCCGTCAAGTATGTTGCCAGTATTTGACGTTTTACTTGAAAAGTAAATACAATCTGAGGTCTGTGGCATTTAATTTTCCGCGCATGTCACATTGTGTTCACCTAGTATTTGTGTCACATGGCGAGTTCCTCGTAATTGGTGTCACTCGACTCATTCATAAGTATTGTCAAACGACTTACCTGTTCTAAATGATATAGCGCTACTAAACGTTCGTAAGTGTCACTTTCTTATCACTCATAACTATTGTAAAATTCCTTTCCCACCGTAATTGTCCTCCTACGCTTCCTACCTTCTTCGTAATTTGTGTCACCATTCGTACCTTCCGTTTTAATCATGTTTGCTAATCCTTATATCCTGTTTTTCGTCTTTTGTTATTTTTACAACTGAGCGATAAATTAGAAAAACAATAATTTTGGCCTAAAATATCATTGAAAAAACGCACATACTACTTGTAGGTGGAAAACCAATTTCATGTCAACTAATCATCTGAAGAGGAACAAAAATAGTCTAAAGAATTAACAACCTGTGTGATAAAAAATACAGTGAAAAACCAAATTTTGTTCAAAGAAAGCTACTTATTACGAACACAAATCATATTCAAAATTCATATTATCTGGGCGTATATTTTCGTTGATCCAAGTTTACCTTTTGCAGACCTGGGTTCGTCTTCGAGTGAGAAACCGGAGTGCCCGAAGAAAATCCACATACAATTCACGTCCCATCGGGGAATCGAACCCCAGCCGCCTTGGTGAAAAAAGAGTGTGCTATCAACTGCGCCAACCGACCATCCTTTTTGTTTTAAGAAAGGAATGTTTTAGAAAATGTTGTTATTGTCCTTTAACACATATTGCTATTTATGGCAAACTTAATAAAGCCCGATTTTTAGTTTTGATCAAAACGCAACATTAACCTAAACAATTTCAACCAATCAGCAGTTAGAATAACAAGTACCGCGCCAAACCTTGATGTATACGACGTCATCGCGTTGTTTAACGTTATACGATATAGCCTTAAAACGTCTATCATTGATGTTATAGCAAATTAAATTGTAGATTTAAAATTAAACACAAGAAAATTTAGTTATCTGGGCTATTTATAGCCCAGGGAATAAAACCATGGATCTAAAATGTTGTCCAAGTTTAGCTTGCAATCGCATTTGTGGTCTAACTATGTATTTGTGATATTATATTGTGATGCAACCGTTGGTAACTATTTTTTTTGAAAATTGACTTAATCCTGATTGGTTCTCTTGTTAAAAAAATAATATGAATTCAAAAGTGCTAAAAGTGTTCAAGCATTGTTTTCTATCAATTTAACGCTAACAAAGCAGATTTACAGTATAATGGGGATAAATCTTCGGCCCGAATCATTGACCTTTCGTTGTGTGTTTTAATGACACTTCTCCTCAGACGCCGCTGACCAGCGCTGGTAAACGACAGTGATAAATGTACGTGGACATCCGCGAGTGTCACGGCGCGGTAGTAAATCTGTCAGTGGACACTTGATAATTAAAATAGGATCATACAGTTCAAACAGACAGTAGGATAGCAGAGATCCACAGAAACAAATCGATGTCCATTATTGGATTGCTATATAGAATCTACATTCACTTCTAAAACAGTTAACATTAGGCCCATACCATTTATATGTTAATCTAGTTATATAAATCAAATGGTCAAATCAGTACGAAACATGTTATAACAATAGGAGTATTTTTGTGCATATTTTCTAAAACGGTCAATATTGATATACCAGGGCAAGATTTTTTGTCAGTTCCTATTTCATCATCACCAATTGAAATCTTTGTGACATTTAGCATCTTGTTACAACTGAGTCAAATCCACCTGTTGATTTGTTGACCTACAGTAAAATATCTCGATGAATCATTGGATGTGAAATGTTTTAAAATGGAATTACTATACAGAAATAATTTGATTAATTGTAGCTGTATCTTTCGATATATGTATATCACACTGAAACCATAACAAACATCATGAATTAAAAAAAATCGATATTTTCAAATGGGCATCGGTAAGCATTTTACAAAAATATACTTATGTTAAGAGTTCGAAAACGATTTTCATTTGAGTTATTGAATAGTGGTATAATATAAATTTTATTTGAGTGATTTATAATATTTCTTTATTTATTTGGTTCTTTCACTTTTCTGGTGCTGTCTTCATTATATTTGTTTAACGGCATATACAATGTAAACAGTTAACAAAAACTCTGAAGAGTTTTGAAGAGCTTTTATAACGACGCCGTTTTGGGAACAAACGTTGTTTTCGTTTCGGAGGAAAGCCTACAGGGGAAACCATCGTGCTTTCAGCAAGGAAATAACAAACAAATCAAAGTTTGAGTTATAGGGAGAGCGAGTGGTGTGAAGTTAAGGCTTGATGGTACCCTGTAGAATCGAGCTATCGACATGCATTAGTTTTTGTGTTCATGGTTTGTCTTTGCTGATATTGTGGATTGTGTCCTTCTTTATTCATTAGTTATTGGAGTACATCCCTCGAGAATTCTTTAGAATTAGGAGTAAGGGTAGTCGTCTGCTAACTTTTATCTTCGTGATCGTAACAGATGGTGTTTCCCAGACAAGATGGCTAAACCTAAGATCCCAATACTTATACAGTGTGACGTAATCCTCTAGATGGATGCGTGGCTTTGCGCTTTCCCCGATATGTTAGTTATATAGGTCTGAACATTGTCTGCAAAGAGCATTATTCTACGAAACTGATTTTAAAAACAATGTGTTCTTGTATTTCTGTGAAATATACATTGTACACAGGGCATGATATCTTACTGGAAGTATCAGTATGTCTACATAGGAAGCTATTTTCTAATGAATTTTTCGTGTTCGACGGGATACGATACCGAGTTGGGTGCATTAATTTGTGTAATAATTGTTTTTATATTCGATATGAACAAATGGTGTGAACCCGTTGTTTCGCTTGCATCACCGACTGCATGCCCAGATATTTGATCCGTGCCTCTGGTATCAGTGTTTTAGCGTTGCTGTTATTGATGGTCCCCACTTCCCTGATCCTTATCGACAGTAGAAATGGATGAAACCGAACCCTGTTAACATAATTGACAACTGTCTAGATGTCTAGACATACTCTGAATGTCTAGACAGGCTTTATCAATAATATCGCACAAAGGAATGCAATCTTGTGAGACAGGAATTAGGTTCAACGAATGATCTTCATTCTTCTGTATGATATCGCTTTCTTAATGCAGTGCTGCCATATACTAAAGCAGTAATCCGTGAACTGTCGTGAACGTCAAGCTTGTTATAGCGAGCCCTGATCGGCCCCATATATAGGTGTGGCAATGAACGCAAAGGTAAAAACAAAGAATTAGATAATGCTAGACGTTCATTTACAGAAGAAATTCATTGTTATCCTCGCGAATATCACAAGTGACCAACATACTTTTTTCATATGAGAATTGTTAAAAAGCTATAAATAATTGATATTCAAATGTATTTTAGAATTTCTCTTGGTGGAATGTCGTGTGCTTTTCATTTTTAAAAATTCGAGATACTCTATTAATCTTTTTTTTTCTCAAATAAAAGAAGTTCCTATTTTAAGAAGTTGACATAAACGAAACAGCTTGTTTGTAACATTACAATTATATGTTTTACTTTGTTTTAAGATAAACGTTCTCTCTGGACTCACTCACATGTAATCTCAAGAATTATCCTTATAGGGATGTCATACATGTTCAGATGATAATTCGGTCTGTTGTTACCGACTGCATGATGTACGTGGCGCCCCCTATATAATCTGAATATAGTGAGGAGACCAAAAAAACTATGTTGTCCCCCCATCTATCACGTGAGATCGCTAATATTTCCCTTGCATCTTTCATGTAATCTTTCCATTTTGTGGTGTTTCCCTAGGTTCTTTTGATTGACGTATTGACAGAATGAGACGACTTTATGAGTAGGCATTCTAATATGGCTATGCGATGATGTCTGTTTAAAATTACAATTGAGCAGAAATGTCAGTCGACTAATAGAGACTTTCCCTTCCTTGTGCGTGTGAAAGTGAAATCTCCAACCCGAGGAGTGCATTTTTGGCTGTCTTACCGTTTACTAGCGCTGCTCTGCCTTAAACAACCAAATAACCACCACGGGGGTTAGAGATATCTCTAAACAACCTTATAATTTGGTGTGGTTATTTTATCCCACTAATCAAAACGTTTTGTAATCTCTTTTTTATCCTAATTTGCACATGACTTTTCCCATCGAGTGTTAATTATGACGTCACATCTGACGTCATGTTTCTGTGACGACATAGCATTGTTTTATTAACGTGCTACCTGTCATACCCTAGGGGGTTACAGCAGCATCATAATCGGGTATTGCGCGAGATAATTCCCTGAAGGGTATAAGCAATCGTTGTCATATATTCTCAAGCTAAACAAACCAAACTTCATGTTAACTGTTAAGATCGAATGTAGTTTACTACCAAAGCAAAAATATCATGACGTTGACACTTAACATTTTCTTATAGATAATTTTAGGAATTCCATATAATAAATCACGCATTATTGAATTTCCATGTTACTTTCACAAACAGTAAATATTTACAATAATGATAATATACATCATTTGATATAGCTTCCTATCTAGCTAGAGCAAGCCACTCTAAAGCACTTTACAGTACATAGATATACAATTTATACAATCAATACAATTAGAATATACATTAATCAATTCAATTTTGAGAATTCGCAGGAGCTGCTTTATCAGGCGCTAACTACTAGTCCAATGCCACCTGTCTTATATCTCCCTATGTGTGCTTCCAACGGTTTAATTTATAGTGCTGCCTCACTTGAATACTACAGCGCAGACACCGCAACATTCGCCCCAGACCATTTTATACTCCACCTGGGTTGTTGAAGTTGTGTGGGTAGAAGAAAAACACGTTCTCTGAATATTCCATGCGTACGACGACTTCGGGGATCGAACCCCGGCTGCCTGCGTGTTAACCACTCGACCAATACACACACTCGGTGAATATAGCGGCTCGTCCTGAGGATAATGCCTCCCACTTAATGTCAGAATATTTTGGTGACGCCTCGAGCTTCGCCCTCTCGTTTTGGGGGGAAATTATATCCAGGTATGAAAAAAGAAAATCCTCACCGAACTCACATGACTGGTTCACGACGACTGATTCTACATCGTTTTCATATTTTCATTCAGTGTTCTTAGTTGTGAATAAAACTGGAAATCAATCAAACGAACAAAAATCTCTCGTGAACGAAAAATATATATCAATTGACAAGGTGTTCTGTTCCTACCGTTAAACAAACGAACACGCTATGGTATATTTTTAACACTTTAGACATATATAGAGGATCTGTCATAAGTTTCCCTTCATATTAGATTTATGATACAAGTTTTGGATTTTTCATGTCTACGAGCCTCTGGCGAGCAAATATGAAAAATCCAAAACGAGTATCATGAATCTAATATGAAAGGAAACGATTAACAAATTCTTTTTATCATATGATGCAAAGTAAACTGTTTAATTCTGATCTGAAACGAATATTTTGCACTTGGCCGCGTCCGCTTCACAATGACGTGACGTCACATTGATTGTTCCTATTCGCTTGTGACGTCATTTCCGGAGTGATATAACACACGTTACGTAAACATAATTTTTGTGATGGCTTTATGACACTGCATAACACGGTATTCATAAGACAAATTCTTTAGTGCCCAAATAGTACAAAATAAAATATTTCCATTATTTCGATATTTCAAAATATGCATTTAACAATGTCCGTGACATCAATATAAAATTCGAAAATTCACAATTATTTTTTTTTGTACTAATTAAAGCATGTTCTCCGGCCTTCTGACATTGTTTGGAGGCAAATTATTTACAAACTAGGCCAAGGATGTGCTTTCACCCTCGGCGTTTATGGGTAAAATCAATTAGAACTAGCATGTCAGGAAACATGTTTTCTTCGGGGAAAAGTTTTGTTTATTTGAATATTTTAAAATATTTTGATATCTGATTTGTTATGAAATGATATTGGTTGATTTTGTTAATTGATAAAGCTACTACAATACCGTGGACGCTTATGGAGGTTTGATACTTCCAGTAGGGGACTGTCGGCGCCGAAATATACTTTTTTCTTTCTTTCTAGTCGTCAGGTCGTGTTAAGTATATTGGCAGATTTTAAATATAATTTTGAATACAAAAAGTATGAATAAAAAAAAATGAAAGAAAAATCGATAGTTCCTTTTTAACTTGATGCAGTGTCAAATATATTCAGTATCTTGGCGAATCGTTCGGAGAAGTCCAATTTTATTCAAGCCGAAGTGAGTTTCTCTTAACTCAAAAACATTAAAAAGTGTTCGTAATTAACTATATTATAAAACTTTTATCACATTAAGCAACCACCCAGAAGCCGGTTCATGTCACTACCATGAAAATGTGGTGTGCGTCTTATATTATATTATTCCGTAATCTATGACGGTTTATCGTTGTTTTGCGTCTTGTAACAGTTAAGGATTGATGAGGACGGTGTCGACAGATGACGTAGCCATTAAAAGGTTCCTAAGAGTGTCATTTAATTGAAATATCCTAATCCTAATACGGCAGATTTTCCTTCTGATAACGGGCTAACCGGCGATCCATAGAGACACGGCAGTGACAAATAAGAAGGCGGTTCTGAAGGTTACAGGCAACCAGCGTATCAATGTTGGTTAGTCCGTGTCTCAAAGACACAGCAGAAATCCCCCGATTATTCAGATCGTTAAGAGGTATTTCGTAACCCAAAGTATGTGGTACATTTTTTCATACGCAGAAACTTCCGCCAGGCGTCATCATGTTGTCACGTGACTAATTTGCATATCCAAGCGTGTAGCCAAGCCACTCGCTTGAAATAAAGCACATGTAAATAACACTTTATTAAATTAAAATTAAAACCACAAGCACACATCATCAATGCAATTAATATAGATATTTAATTGCTTATTTATTTGTTCTCAAACAGTTTATTCTTTTACTGCGTTATGTATATGCGTCGTCCTTTAAACGACGTTGGCGGAACATCCCTATTTAACTAAAATTGGCGCCAATAATTAACCGTAGTCATTTGAGCGTTTGACGAAGTGATAGTCTCCATGTTATTTGAAGCGATCGACAAGACTCTCATTGAACAAGGTTAGTATATGACGTCATAAGTAAACCACGTGTTACGTCACGAGAGTTTATGCTTTCATACTCAAATGAAATGCATTTCTGCTGGTAATGTTCAGATAGTGGGTTGCAGCGTAAATGTAAATATAGATGGGATTGATGACGTCATTTCAATCGTCTTAAATCTGACGTCACAATAGGAGTTAATACATAGTTCAGTTCATAGACAAAACTCAAAAAGAAAATTGTAAAATCTGTATAACAACTAATGATATCCTGATGCCCTTTTTAGCCATTTGCGTATGGATTGAATGCTGCACCATTCCGCCAGTTATATACGCAATTCAATCAGGTTTATTGGTGGATAAACTCACATGGAGCTTGTGGTTGGAATTTGTCTCTGCAGTTGACTTCGGAAAAGTTCCGACAGGTGTCTGTAGATTCCTCGAACAGCTGTGGGTATTTACACTCCCGCAGGAACGAACCGCCGATGGCCTGGCGACAGTCGTAGTACTGTGCACACTGGAATGGGTGGGGTTTGATTGCGTCTTTGTTTTTCTCACAGAAAAGCTGGACCATTACTGCGTCAGAAAGAAAACTAAATAATGATGTACTGACAGAACAGAGCTTCATCAAGTATTTACAAGTTTGTCTTGAAAAAACAACAGGGTCATCAACATATTAAATTAACACCAGAAATAGTGATGTGATCACCTCTAACTCTAATGTAAATTCAACGATTTCCGAAATGTTCATGACCAAACAAAATCTGCCGAATATTATACGTTATGTAACAGTACCAATATTGGTCCTATATGTTCGATGAAAGCTATTTGAAGAATTGCTTGGGTTTATTATTTTCACAACACACTATGCATCAATAACGGTATACTCACTCTCCGTGACGTCATTAACACAGACTCGCGTGCCAGGGTCGTATAGCCCACGATCACACTTCTGTATGGACATTGTCCGCTCGGCCAGACAGACGATGTAAGCAGAGGTCATTGGTTTGCCGGGGTGGAGATGGTTTCCGTCCGCTAAGCCCTCACAGCTAGGGATACGTTCCTCACATCTCTGACATCTTTTATCGGCGGGGTTGCATCGGTTCTGTAGGTACTCGCCTGAAAATGATCATCAGCTCTATTATATTGTAAACAAACTACAAATGTATTTGTTGTCTACGGGATCTTAGTGCTCTTCTTCAAGCCACAGCGCATTTGAAAAGGTAAACATGTTCTGTACTCGCCTAAACACAAGTATCAATCTGAATAGTATTGGACAGAATCAAACAAATTTTCTTACTAATTTTTAATAATTTCTCTCTTTGTCCGAACCATATATATTATATCTATTTCATTTGGTTTGATCTGAGCAATAACTGTTGCACATACATGGAAATTTGATGTCTTTACGAGTGTCGCAAATGACGTTGGTAAAGTTCTGGCACGCGTGAGCATCACTGTTGAACTGCATAGGGTACGGGCACTCCCTGAGGAAGGTCTGGGCGCGTTTACTAGCATTCCCACAGTCAAAGTACTGGGCACAATTCAGCGGGTTGGCCTTAATCACATCGGGGTTAGCCATACAGAACCCACGAATGGCCGCTGTAAATAGATAGTCAATGTGAGATGACAAAAGATAGGGTGACCAGAACTACAGATTCACTTACATATTTGACATGTTTATATCTTTTTTCAACTATGATCAATATAAATGGTTGTATTAGAGTAGAATATAATTATAACGAGGGTGAGTAAACATTACAAAAAGATTAACGATTTAATTTCGAATACTGTGAGTTATATGTATTCCACATCGTTTACCTCACTGTAATGTAATTGAAAGCACTTTCGTGTCTACATGTACTACATGTTTATTTTATTTCAAATGGAAACTTCGACAGATGCATACTATGAAACCTTCATTTTACTTTGTTAACTTAAAAATGATTTAAACATGAAAGGCTACCTGCAGTTAGGGCATTTGTACAATGACCAGTAGCAGGGTCGAAAAATCCCACCGCGCAGGACCGTACAGCGACGGTTCTGTTCCGGAAACAGACGATGTAGTACGTGGAAAGTTCACGTCCCGGGAATGTGTGATTTCCGGCCTCCTTCCCAATACAGCTAGGCAGGCGTTCACTACAGGGACGACAACTCGTCTCCTGTGTAACTGCACATGTGTTCTGGTCGTACTCACCTGGAAACAAAATCAACATGGAGACGAAAAATTGGCTTTCGTATTTTTCGTGACTACTTGACCTTACGAGGTGGTTGACTGCTGGTTGACTTTCAGCCCTTGAGTTTGGACGTTAAATTGTCTGCCACAATTTACATTAAATACTACTTAAAATCGGTTGTATCCACAATCGTACGTTTGTAACATTATAAAGGGGCCATGCATTTCTGCATACGTTTCTTTTATAACCTATCGCACCAAAACAAGACGACCATCAGTTGTTATATTTTAATATTAATCCTAAACAAATTAAGGAGGCTTGTATCCTTGGAATAGCTAGGCAGGGTGTCATTCTACTCTGTAATGGATGACGGGAGTTTCATTTTATTATTATACGGACAATGAATGTTACGCTTTACCCTTGACCTGGCGAGCAATGTCACAAGTAAAGCCTCTGATACTTACATGGAGCCTGAGGTATCGGGGCGGTGCCACAGTTGACGTTATCAAACTCGTCACATCGCTTTGTTTGCCGGTTGTAGAGGAGCGGATATTGACATTCATGTACGAACGCGCCGTACATGCTCACCTCGGCGCTACAGTCGAAGTATTTCGCACAACTACCAGGATGAGCAATTTGGACGGTCGGGTTGAAGTTGCAAAATGGCCGGGGATTTGCTGGTAAGGAAACAAAAATTAATTATTTGTATGAGCACGGAAACTAGTCATTATTTGAGATATGTACCGTCTGCCAATTGTTCAGTTTTCACGAATACGCGTGATTTTACCACTGTGCTTATAATGCTTTATTTGAGATGGCATTCAATAAATATATATAATTTGTTCAAATATGTCTTGAAGATATATTCGCGATATCTTTTGACTCGCTATTGGTTCTCAAGCTGCATGAACTAAAAAGTATGCTTAAGAATTTTGTTTCAAATGACTGATATAAAGCATAAAGCAGGGGGGGGGGCAATTCTGAAGAAACAGGTAAAGACAAAAAGTAGGGGAGAAAGAACGAGAATACACTCGTTGATGCTACGATCTTAAAGTTACCTCAGAAACCTCATCTGTAGGGCTTTAGACCAAACAGATCTGATCTTGCAGTGGACAAGTATATATATGTCATTTGTTAGAAAATACTGTTTTGAATACTGTAAAACCTCATTATAATGCCACTGGTTTTGTCGGTCATGACTTCTACCTAAATCATTCTGCGGGGTCCTCATTCCTCAATGTTCTGCACGATTTATCATCGAATTAGAATATATATACTGTTCCCATATATAACGCCAAAATACCACTAGATTAACTGAGGCAATATAGCGAGGTTTTACGGTATACCATCAATTTGTCAATGGAAACTCTTACAGGCGTCGATCTCGAACTGGCAAATCTTCGTCACTGGGTCGAAATATCCACGTTCACATGTCCTTACAAAGATTGTGCGATTCTTAAAGCATGTGATGAAGTAAGGTGTGTTCTCGCGGCCGGGGAACGTGTTGTTTCCATCAGAGCGACCGATACAGGGCGGAAGTCTTTCTGCGCATGGCACGCACGCCGCGGATCCGGGAGTGGGAATGCATTTGTTTTGAAGATATTCACCTGTAACAAAGCATTGTAAAAATAAGAAAATATGGTGTTTTTTTTTAGCTTTTAATGTTTTGGGGTTTTACCGTATTAATGATAAAACATATATGGATTGAACGTCGTTTTTAAAATGTTCATGCCGGTAGGAACGCAAATCAGTTACATCCATATTAAACATGAGGGTTAAACATGCCCTCATGTTTAATATGGATGTAACCGATTTGCGTTCATACCGGCGTGAACATTTTAAAAACGACGTTCAATCCATATATGTTGATGGCATTCAATCGCAATGAATAACAAAATAATATCACTTTCACGTGGCCTTTAATGCCCTGGTGTTTCCTCGTCGGTTAGCCTTAAGGGTACAGAAGACGAAGTCAACAACATAGCCACCACATTTGGTAGATACTTACAGGGTTGGATAGGCTCGAACCGAGTGTCACAGTCTACGTTACTGAAGTCCTGACATGACATTGTTGTCCTGGAGAAGAGCAGGGGATACTGGCACTCATGGAGGTTGCGTCCGTAGGCACTGTTTGGCCTACTGCAGTCGTAGTACTGGGAACACAGCATATCATTGGCTACCGTTTCGTTAGGTTTGAAAGCACAGTAGGGCTCCGGGTCGGCTAGCAGAAAAAAAGCATACATTGTTTATTGCAGTCATATAGGTTAATGATAAGTATGGGGGTTTGTTCGTTGTCTTGCTCGTGTTATGGAATGGAACGTATTATAAGCTTACTCAAAAGTATACATTCAAAACTATATAAAGCTTACATAAAACTGTCTACTCAAAACTATCAACAAACTTTCTTGAAACTATCCACAAACTTACTTAAATTTTTCCACTAAACCCTATTCACAAGCTTTCTCAAAAGTATCCACTTCATACTATCCACAAGCATATAAAACTATCCGGAAGTTTGCTTAAAAAATCCTACAAAAAATATCAACAAGTTTCCTTAAAACTATCTACTCATAACTATTCAGAAACGTTCTTAAATATATCATCTGAAAACTGTCTAAAAGCTTACCTCAAGTTGTCCTCTCAAAAATATCTCCAAACTTACTTAAAAATATCCACTTAAAACCAAACACAATGCTAACAGTCCAACCTGTTCGACAGACCATCTTTTCAAAGAGAACACATGTGTTCTAAAATACTAATAGATCCCCGGGGTTCACTGAAATAATAGTCATAGCTGAATCCTTATCAGGAGACCACTTAAAGCGACTAACGACGTATAAACGTGTTTTGTCCTGTAATTTCTTTCTAGATTACATCTCTTTATATTAAGAGTATACACAAAGGTTTGTACTTTGCACTAATTACACCAATTAAAAGGTCCGGCAAGAACATATAG